>BHFT01051993.1:0-30740 GCA_004320025.1 Laticauda laticaudata
AATCACAATATAACCATTAACCAGAGAGACCACAGCCCCCAAATCCATTGTTCTAATTCCTTACATAATTAGACATGTTTTTATTTCGAGTTTGTATTGTTATTTGCATGTTCATAACAGTATTATGCAAACAGTAGATCTGATGACAGGCGTCCTCAACTTACAACGCATTTGTATAGTAACTTCCAAGTTACAATAGCACTGAAAAAGGTGACACAACTGTTTTTATACTTATTGACCATTGAAGCAGCGCCATTCAGTCATAGATCAAATTTTAGGCACGTTTGCATTGGCATGTATTTATGACAGTTGAAATTTGTCACTAGAGTCATGAGATTAGCATATGTAACCTTCTCAACCAGCTTTCCAAACAAGTAAACGTCAACAAGGGAGGCAAGATTGGCTTAATGATTCATCTTAATAACTGTGGCAAAACTATAAAATCTAGTAAACACTTACTTTAATAACTGCTTGCTTAGGCGATAGAAGTATTGGGGTTCATGTGGTCATAATTCGAGGATTACCTGTAGTTAATCCTGTACTTAGAATTCTTCAAAGGTATCAAATTTCCCTTCATAAACTTAATACTTATTTAGAAACTGGGCAGGAATCATCTTCCACAGAGAGCAATGAATGGATTTGGGTTTTTTTTAAAACTAAGATAAAAGGATGATAGTATATCAGCTTTTGATGTATTTCAAAGATAAAAAATTGTTTCCTAAATCTTACCTTCTGGGTTATAGTCATCTTCAGGGCTTTGCCTCAGTTGAGAGTTCAGAAAAACAGTTCCAAATTATTTGTTTTGACTGCTAGCATGCCTATTTCAGGCTTGTCAGTATTTTACAAATTTGTTGTAGTAGAAACATTTTATGTTAGATATGTTTGGCGAAATCAGGTCAAATCCTTACTTTTTGATCAAGTTTTTATAAAACTTTTAAGAAAATGGTTTAAGACTTCAAGGTTCTGGATTTGGGAGAAAAACTCAATGTAAATACTATACTGAACTCAACTGTATGATATGTATATTTTTAAGTTCAGAATTTAAATTTTTCCACTTGTTCATATTTAAGTCAGAAATTTGCATGAAAGAAGCTTGAAAAATATGTAAAGCAAAGAAAACAGACAAACCGAACATTCTTTTTATATATATATATATATATAAAATATTTATTTGGGTTTTACAAACGTAATACAAGTAAAATTTCTTTTTTGAGAATCGCCTGTTCCTGAGTTATGCACTTCTCCACACAGACACAAATTCAATTTCCATATTCATCTTTTGTGTTCTATTCCATATCTTATTTATCTATTCCTATTTTACATTTCTCAATAATTTTCCTTCCTTAATTTTCTCAATCTTGCTTTTAATTATGTCATTCCTTTCTAATTCAATTATATATATCTTTTTCTAAGTTTCAATATCTTTCTAATCATTATATTTTATACTTTTTGTCTGTCCTGTTTCAATTTCATATTTTTCTTTTCCCCATTAACAAAAATTTCCCCCTGGTAATTACTGATTGGAGTATGACAACGTTTGCAATCTTTTAATTTTTTGATCCATTCAACTACTTATTTAAACTTTCAATTTATGCCTTTACAATTTATAACATTCATATATACACATAACTTTGCAGTCGAATTCTGCTTGGTTACATTCTTAAAATACGCACTAAGTTCTTAACATAGAAATTTAATGTATAACAATTAATAAGTAAAATACTTAATCCAGCTCTATCATTAATGTTAGTTATAATCCTTTAATATCTTTAAACATTTCTTTTTCAATCAGGATTATCATACTTCTAGGACATTATAATATTTCCAATAATTTTTTTTATATTTCTTTCAATTGATTCTCTTTCACTTAAATTTTTAATAACACATTAATAATAATTAAAATGTTCCCCTCCTTTCCTTTAATTTCATTCTCTCATTCTCTTGTCATTTTTATTAAACATTACATTACATTACAATGAGTACTTGAATTATCAATTTTAATCACATTGTTTCATATTTTCAAAGTTCATTTCTATTTCTAATATAGTGATACTATCTTATGTACCCTTGCAGAATCCCCTTTCGATTAATTTTCACCCATTATCTCTGTCTCTTTAATAGGCCTAACACCCTTAATCCTTGTACATTTTCCCTGTTTCTCTGTGTCCTGTTTCTGTCCTTTAATAATTTCCTTCCTTTCCCTTTTCCTCCTTTCCCTTTTGATCCTTCTCCTCTAATTCTGGTTGCTCTCTCTGATAATCCTCTTTCTGTTTCTTTTATGTTGTAAATTACTGTTCAAACTATTCTTTTGGGGGTTGTTTTTTCAAATCTTAAAATTTTTTCACTCTCTTTCCTCCTTTTCCTTTCTTTTTCCCCGCAGAGAAATTTTACTTGGTCATTGAAATGCTTCTTTCTTTGTCCGCACCTTTTGTTCAAAGCATTTCTGTTCTTTCTCATAGTTCCGGATCTCCATTTCTAAAAAATTGAAATACGAACCAAAAGAATCTCTTTCTTCTGTTCATCTTCTTCTGTTTTTTTAAGTTCCATTCTCAATTCTTCCAAGAGTGATACACTTTAAACTTTTAAACAACCCACCCAATTAATTTTAGTGCTTTAGATCCAATAGCCAAAAATCACCAAGTAATCAAAGAATTGTTTCTTCTTCTTTTTTCCACTTTCACCTTGCCTGGGGTTCTATATCTTGTTACAGTTTCAGTTAAAATGTATTTAGGAATCTTGTTAAAGTTTCTGTTAATTCCTTACTTCCAGGTGGTCTCCTACGTTTTTCCAAGATCGTCCACCCTTTTGTTTTTTTTCCCTTCTTTTTAAAGTTTTGAGAATCGAGAAATCTTTTATTATCCCTTTGACATTTTATTTCAGCTTAAATGCCTGTTTCATGTCAAAGTGGATTTTTTGCCAATTTTTGCTTAAGTCTCTATTGTCAATATAGGGAAGAAAAGGAAAAAAAACACCAAATCCTTTTCCCTTCCGCTCTCTCATTCACCGCTTCAAAGTCTTCTTGGGAGCAATGTTATTCCTTTAATATAATTCAAATTCCAGGGTAACCTTATAATTGTTGCTTTTTCAATTCGACCCAGTCAGCCAAAACTTTCTCTTCTATCTCCCTACTGTCAACATTCTTTTCTGGTCAAGTTCTTCTTTAGGTGGCGATTTCTTGACCACCAGTGCAACCGCCTTCAGGAAAGGGGGTTATGGCCAGCTGGAAGGAAGAGAATGTGACTCTCCTCGCCCTGCTGGCAGTCTCCCCCTCTTCACCACCTCTATGGGGTGGCTTAAGCCCCCAAACGCAGCTGGCTCAAGGTGCTCTCGCAGCGAGCACGATCAAAAGCACGCAGAGTCCCGGCATTTCGGTCTGTCACCGAAGAAGCTCAAACCGAAAGCCTGTATCAAACTGAAACATTCTTTTTTTTAAAAAATTAAAAGTTTTTATTTGGATTTTTCACAACTCAAAAAAAAAAAACAATCGCAAGTAAAACATCTTTTTTGAAAATGCATGATCCGGGTTCACTTCTTTATATAGAACAAACTCAGTTTCCTGATCATTTTTGTCTATTCCCAAATCTTAATTACTCTTTTTGCATTTTTATATAGTTTTAATTTTTCTCATCATTTTGATTATCTATCTCAATTCAATCATTATATTTGTACTTTTGTCTGTCCTGTTTCAAATTTTCATATTATCTTTTCTCAATTAAACCAAATTTTTCATGTAGTTACTAATTGGAGTATGACACCTTTAATATCTTTTTAATTTTATCCATCAATGCTTATTTAAACTTCATATTATATACTTTAAAGGTTGTAACATTCATATAATACATAATAACATAACTTCCAATTGAATTCTGCTTGATACATTCTTATAATACACACTATAATTCTTCAAAAAGGATTAATAAATATAATGTAATTAAACCTCATTCAATTCAATTCCAGTTGCTTCATTAATATTCATTAAAGTTTTTAAATATCTTAACATTTCTTTTCATTAAATATCATAACTATCCTTCTAATTCTCTCTTCTGCATTTCCCTCTTCTATTGCTTTTCCTGATTTTTATACTCATTTTTCATCTGGTTCTTTTTGTGGGTTGTTTCTCCCAGTCTTAAACTTTCCATTCTCTTCCCCCCCTTTCCTTTTTTTCCCCCACCTAAGATTAGTTGTTCATAAGATGGCTTCTTCTTTGAGTCCCAATTCTTTGTTCTGCAGCATTTCTTGTAGGTTTCTCATAGTTTGCAAATCTCCATTTTCAAAGAACTGAAATACGAAGCCAAATAGAACCTCTCCCTTCTTGTGCTCTTCTTTGTACTTTTTAAGTTCCATTTTCAGTTCTTTAAGAGTGGAGCCATTTTAAACCGTTTTAAAACCAACCAATTGATTTTAGTCATCAATCAATAACCAGAAATGCCAGAGATCACCAAGTAATCCAATACTCCAAGTTGTTTCCTTTCTTTTTTTGCAACTTTCTCTTCCTGGGGTTTTACTATTTGTTGCCATGTTTCAGTTAAATGTATTCTTAGAAGTCTTGTTGAGCTTTTTACCTGTGAGTTTCTTTAATTCCAGGCAGTCTCCTCCCTTCCAGATCCTGCTCTTTTATTCTTTTTCTCTCCTTTCCTGTTTTTCAAAGCTTTAAGTATCCAGAAAATCTTTATTTATCCTTTGACTTTTAATTTGCAGCATTAAATGCCTAATTAATGTCAAAGTTGGATTTTTTCCCATTTCTTGCTTAAGTATCTTTGCTGTCAGAATAGGAAAAGAAAAAAAGAACCAAATCCTTTCCCTTTTCTCTCTCTTCGCTGCTTAAAAAATCTTCTTTGGGAACAGTTATTATTTTTTTATAGTTTCAATTCGCAGGGTACCTCCTTTGTTGCTTTGCTGTTTGACCTGGTCAACCAAAACTTTCTCTTCTTATCTCCTACTGCACAATCTTTTCTGGTCGAGTTTTCTTTGTGAATGGCCATTTCTGACCACCGCTATAACCACATTCGGGAAAGGGAGTAATGTCCAGCTGAGGAGGAGAGATGTGGCCTCCTGCAACCTTGCCAGGCAGTCCTTCGCCCCTTCTTCCCTCTATGGGGGTGGCTTAGCCCCGAAACCAAGCGGCTGGGTTGCTCCCAGCAGCGAGCATGGATCGAAAACCGTGCAGTGCGTTTAGTCTGTCGCCGAAGAAGCTCCAAACCGGAAACAAAAACTGAACATTCTTAAATTAGATGTATCTATTGAAAATTCTTTTAGGTTTTTTTTTATAATATATTCAGGATCCAATGTGCAAATGTTATAGTTTCCAAATCAAAGGAACCCATCAGCACATATGCTTTTGGCCTATTCGCTATTTTTCCCCTGTTTCTAATGCCAAATTTTCTCAAGGCTTCTTCCTCAGAGGAACACTTCTGAATTTCCCCACTTCAACACATCCCAAGCTGTGTCACTACTCTGGTTCTTTTCAATTCAGGTTCAATTTATCCCCACCTCCATTCCACACAATTGTGCACCAGTGTCTTTTCTATCTGTTCACTCTGTGTCTGTCTATGCCCTATGTAAGGAAACTGGAGCACTTGGCAGGTTTGGAATTCAATCTGCTGGGTTTTCAGGCCAAACATGGCTTTTGAGAATTGGTCAACACCGTATATACTCGCATATAGCCCGATCTCGCAATATAAGCCCGTACCCTTTAAAACTGCCCCAAAAGAGAAATCATTGCAATCCTGCTGAGAGGAAAATCACCAGTCTTTCATTTATTTATCACAAAACGTGGAAGTTCATCACCTTTTTCCTCAAATCTGAATGGTATGCTTTTGCGGCTATTTTTTGTTCCTTTGTCTTAGTGATATCCCATTTCTCTTCAAAAACCTTGTACGCCAGCCCGGTGAAGTTGAGTGTACCTCGGTATTTTCCCAAGATTTGGCCATCTGCAATGCTTGTAAGTGGCAGGCGGCCAATTCTAGACACACTGTAGCATTCTGTCCTTTGAGCCTCAAACCACTCAAGAATGTCTTTTCCATTTCAAGGAATTGCCCAGCTTTGGGCCCTCTTTTTGTAGCGTTTTAATTGGGGTTGCAATCCAATGTTTACTATCCTTTCTCCATCTTCTAATACTGGCCTCCATCTCACTCCAAAGGTTCTTGCTGCTTCAAGGTTGCTTGTTTCCTCTGCAGCCTTCACTACTTTTAGTTTAAAAGAAGCAGCATATGAACATTCTTTTTCTTTAACATCAGACATGGCTATAATTTATCTGAATTTGTACCAACTACTAACGAAAGAAACTGGACACAAAGTTGCACGTGATGATCGCAAACCGAAAGCAGTCATTGAAATGACTAACCAATACAGCGTGTTATGATCCGGTGATAGAAAGCAAATGGAGCGTCCAGAAGTAAAAATATGCTGTATGTATGTATTGACTGTATGGTATATTTGATGATATTGCATGATTCTGAGAAGTGCGTCATGTCAGTTCGTTTGTGTGAGATCAAGATTTATGCGCGTATAAGCCGACCCCCTAATTTGATAAAAAAAAATTGAGTTTTAGAGTCGGCTTATATGCGAGTATATACGGTATATCTTCCAGGGTCCTCTTTCCTCCACAATGCCTTTGTGGAACAGAACTTTTGCCTCCCACCCATCTTTATGCAGCAGTATCTAAACAGTATGTGTTTATCTGTATTTTTCACATCACCATGAAATTGACAGAACCATAGTAAACCCATCTCTGTGTTACTGATAACTAAATCACCCATAACTAAAAGCTCTCTCATATTGGGTCCTTACTAGTTCCTTTCTTCTTGAAATGACAGCAAGGGAACTATGATTCTAGAAGTAGAACAAAACTATTAAAACTTGAAAAATCTCATCTATTTATCTCTCCATCTCACCCATCAAGTTTTCAAGAAAACCACCTTGTTTTCTAAGAGGAATTCACTGCACCACCACAAACTCAAAATTGAAAGAAATCTTGGAAATAGTCCTAGCTTGTTTCCTTACCAAAAAATTATTTCTACCTTAACATCAATAACAGAAAACAGTTAAATACAAAAATAACTTACCCTGAGGGACGGGTAGCCATATCCAGTAAAATGCTTTTCCATTCCCTTCTCTTGAACATCCAGATACGTGCTGTTCCATCACGACTTCCACTCACAAATCTAAAAAAGAGAAAATATATCATTATACATCATATGTTTTCCTATAAAAACATTTAGAACTGATCATAGAAATTCAAAATGTAGTCTAGCAATATTAGGCAGGTTCATGCATTTTAGGAACCAAATGAATGGGATTAAAACACAAGCATATCCAAAATAAAAGGCATTGGCTAATGAAACTCCTGGATGAAACACAGGAAATCAAAGCAAGTAATATAGACAAGGAAATTAGTCAGTGAGTCTGTGTAGAAAACAATTCAGAAACATAAAAGGCAACTGAGTACAGGTAGTCCTTGACTTACAACAATCCACTTAATGACTAGTCCAAGCTAAAACAGCACTGTAAAAAGTGACATGACCATTTTTCATTCTTACAACCACTGCAGCATCCCTATGTCACTTGATTTACATTTGGATACTTAACAATTGTATGACAGTTGCGGTATCCTGGGGTCATGGGATCATCTTCTGCAACCTTGATAAGCAAAGCCAGTGGGGAACCAGATCCACTTAATAACCATGTTACTAAGATAACAACTGCAGTGATTCGCTTAACAAATGTGGCAAAAAAAGTCATAAAATGGAGCAAAACTGACTTGACAAATTTCTCACTAAGCAACATAAATTTTGGACTCAATTGTGGTCATAAGTTGAGGACTACCTGTATTATAGGTTTTTTTTAATTTTTAAATATAATTAATAAAATTGGTAAGGATATGGAACTACATACGACCTGTAGCAATACATAGTAACTGCATATGGTAATTACCTAAATGACAGCAGCTACAAGTGTTTAAATTAGTTTATAAGTAGTAATTACAGGGAAACAATTGCTAGTTCAGAAAAATTACCAGTAACAAAATTCAAGATCAATTCTTAATCATTTCTTTCCATTTCAAAGTGCAGGTGTTGGCCCACAAAACCCTCAGCAGCTTTTCACATCTTGGCTTTGATACCAAAGTTCTTGAAAGGCTGCCTGCTCCAAATAAACCCACACTATTATTAAACACTTCACTAGAAAGCATGTCCAGTACTATTTTGGTTTTGGAAATGAGAAAGTAACACATGAAACATTTTAAAGCTGTGAAATGCTGATAGGGAAATACTCTTTGCCTGATTGACTGATTGATTGTCTGGTGTTTCGTGATCTTGAAACTATTGTCAAAGGTATTATTATTTATTCAAGTATCTAATCCTTCTACTTAAAACATTCCCTGACTACTTCTATGATAAATTGTCTGGAAATTGTACAGCAAAGAATTTAAATTGTGCTGAAACAATGCAGAAAATATCTGATTCCAAATTAAAAGCAAACTTTTTCAAAAACGATGTGAAAAAAATTGCAGCATCCCATGATAATGTGATCAAAATTCAGACACTCAACAACTGACTCATATTTATGGAGTTGTGGTGTCCTGGGGTCATGTGATTCCCTTTTGCAACCTCCTGGCAAGCAAAGCCAACGGGGAAGTCAGATTCACTTAACAACCATGTTACTAACTTAACTTGGCAACTGTGGCAAGAAAAATCATAAAATGGAGGATAACTTACTTAACAAATGTCTCACTAAGAAATTTTTGGCTCATTTGTGGTCATAAGTAAAGGACTATCTGTATTACTAACTTGGAATAGTTGGCTTGCCAAGTATCCTCTTGGGAGGGAGGGATACTCTTCATCACTGCTATACCTAATATATGTAATCATAGCTCAATGGTACTATTCTAAAATGGCATGATGAAAATATCTCAAGATAGGTAATCCAAAGAGGCAGAAGGTAACAAAAAGAAAGTAGCATTCACAACCTTGTTATCCCTAATCTTAAAAAACAAACAGTAAACATTCAAGCAAGCTTGATGATATTACTCCAGTATCTATTTCCTCCTTGCCAAAACACATAAACCTTTCCAAATCATGCCAATTATTTAAGTGAGGCTTCATCCAATAGCATGGACCAGAATTGAACAGCCTTTAACCCATATTCAGAGTGAGGGCTAAATTAAATTCCCAACTGTGTAATATTCCATTAGCACAAGATAACAAAATTAGAATCTGTAATAGGCCACCAAAAAGAAGTTGTAAGCTGAAAAATTGAATGAAGACCAAAATAGGGTTTAACAAGGTGATAAAACTCATCAAATCATTCAAATCCCCTTGGCATCCTTTACATAAAGAAATGATGTTACAATGTATTATGTGCCTATTGCAACTCCTGGTGTATTGAAGATCTCAAATCTTCACATCATTTGGTAGCTACCCGATTTGATGTATGACTTCAAAACAGATTTCTGCTTTAACAGTATGTTTTTATTAAAGCTTTTTCAAATCAAAGCACCTTTTCAAGCTTAGCACAATCCTACCTATCCATGCAAGAACACAAAGAAAGTATCAACTGAATTAAAGAGGACTTTCTTACAAGACCTTTCAGAAACAAAGTTTGTTGTGAAATGTGTATATGTAAGTATTTTTTTCATAAACAAACCTTAGGCAACTTCAGTAATTCAGCAAAAATCAGACATTGAAGCTATCAAATATTAATTAAAGCACAATAGCATGTACATTTAATGGGAAATAAGTTCTATTTAATATAAATGATGTTACAGAATGCAAAATCCAAACAATTGCTCAAGGTATGTCTAATTAGGTAAATTAAACTTGATAATTAAACTAGCATGTTGAATATTAACAACTATGTAACAGTACAGTTTTCATAAATGTAGTGGAAAAAATATGAGATTGATATACAAGTAATTTGCTTACCGATTACTGGTATTAGAAAACTGAATGCTGTCCACTTTGTCCTGTGTGAACAAGAACAAAATTAACATCATGATTATAGATTATTAATTTACTTCAAACAAAGAGCTAAACAATTTAGAGAAGGTATTTACAGTATGAAACTCCAACTCTGATATCTTCTCTGGCTGACCTGATCCAAAGAAATAAACCCTAATGATATGATCTGTACTTCCAGTGGCCAGAAACATTCCACCTAAAAAAAAGCAAACATGAAAGAAATATCACTATCAATTTGCTAAGGAGATTTACTATAGTACTATAATCTTATACCATGTGTTTAATATTAGTTCCATTCAACTGCAAACAAGCAGTATATCACACTAACTCTCTACTACAGTTATACATCTGCTTCCCTAAATTTATTCCAGGATGCTTCTCCCATGAAGAAACAGAACATGACTAAAATTATTTTTATTACATAACAGGTTTTCAGCTAAGTATTAGAATTCAAGATAGCAAGATCGATGATTATTTCTAAACTTTCATAGGCACCATCTATTTGAGAACCAGCATATTGCAGAAGGTAAAATGAAAACTCAATGGGTGGGCCTTTCTCTTGGTCAAACAACCTACCAAATAGGATTGTTGTAGAAAAACTGTGGAAGGACTATATGTATGTCACCTTGAGCTGTTCAAATAAAAGCAGGATAGAAATGTATCAAACCTGCAGGTAAAGTGTATACGCATCAGTTAAGAATATTGCCATTTGGAGATTAGCAGGAATAAGATCATAGTGGGCATTTTCAAATTATAAATATTTTTGTATTGTATCCACTAATACAATTAATTTTGGGGAGGAGAATTGTGCAATTTACCAGCACTAAATGAAGAGCAGATCATTTGAACTCCAGGTCTTGGCCGTTCTGTAAACTTTGTTGGCCTTGGACTGCAAAGATTTTTAAAAAATATATAATTAAATATATTAAAGCAATTTAAAATAACAAAATTAAACAACAATTATTAAAAGATTAAACACAAGAAAATATTTCTGAGAAAAAGCGAATGAGAACCTCCTTCAAATTTTCTGTTTTAGATTGGTCTGTCATTCATAATAGGTATTTATTTATTATAAATAAAAATATATTGGATATAGATACCGTGTTTCCCTGAAAATAGGACCAACCCTAAAAATAAGCCCTAGCTCGATTTTCTCACTTGCACCTAATATAAGCCCTACCCTAAAACAAGCCCTCGTGAAGGGACATTGGGCTTGGCCAGCATAGGCAGCCTGCATAGCACATTTGAGTTGAGTGTGCAACCAGCAGACAGAAGCAGAGATGCAGAGGGGAGGCAGGTGATCCATACAGCCAGAGGGAAAGCCGAGCAAAGGGGGGCTGGAGCAATGGGTAGCTGCGGGAGGTTTATCTTTGTGTTTCTAGGTTTGACTGCAAAACAGCGCATCAGGAAAGCCTGTCTTCCTTTCCATACCTTCTGCTCTGCGCAGCCCCAGAGTGCACTGCTCTGGATACCATCGGTTCTCCACACGCTTGCCTCCTCTTATGTGCACACTTATGTGCACACGGGGGGGGGGGGNACACTTATGTGCACGGGGGGGGGGGGGTGCCCAGCCAGGGTAATCACCCTGAAACCGTGTTTCCTTAAAAATAAGCCCAAGTGCTTATTTTGGGGCCAAAAAGAAAATAATTATTTTCAGGGAAAAGCCAGTATGTTTTATACTCAAAATAACTCAAATTTAAAGACATTTTACAAGTGAAGGAAACTTCTGTTCAATATCACCAACTGGCATTAACATTTTGATTTATGCCCGTTGAGTCAAACTAAAACCCCATGGACCTCTGCATGATATAGTAAAAGCTATTGACCTATATACCCACAGGTATGCATAATTTGATTGCAGCCTTTTTATATTCTCTGATGTCTATTTATTGTATATCTCTGAATATATATATCCAACTCCACTTTTTCAGTGCTCTATTATAGGAAAATTAAAGTATACTAATTTAAGTATATTTAAATCATTAATTTAAATTATGTTTACTTAAGTCAATTTCATAATTAGTATATATCCCGAGTAGAAATGCATACTATTGTATTTTTTACAACTAAGTTATTTCTAAAGTGTAAATATATCCTATGGTCATGCAGCTGACATTCCTTTTAAACCGCACAATTGCACCATTTTCAAGAAACTGAAAGGAGTTTAAGCTATAAAATTAACAGCTCTCTACTTAAGAGTCTCCTTTGAATTAAGCTTGATTAATGATTTCATGCACACATCCACATATATTTCTTGGAAATAAAATGGAAGTAGTTACAATACTTTTTTCTAGAACATATGATTTCCCTTTCTAATCAACATATGCTTTTTTCTTACAATTATCTGTACAAATATTAATCAGATCCAACTCTGATTTCCTTTTCAAGAGCAAATAAGGTTAGCTAGGTGTTGCCACTTAGCTACATTGAATGGTTGGCTGAGCATCAAAAAGTTATCAGGAGAAAGAAGGGGCTATAAAATGCTTAGGATTTAATCAGCAACAAATCTACTTGATCATGTGGGAGTGAAAAGGCAGCTGATTTATATCTGTTATGGTGCTGGTGATTGGTACTACATTCATACTCCACATTCTTCAAAGTGTATTTTGGATGCCATACCTGAAGTGCTCCACATCTCTACTAATAATTAAGTTGTGTGTTTTCCAAGACACAGAAGTAACCAATATGACACAACAGTTGATATAATGTCAACTATTAATATTAATGCATGGTCTACTGCATTTATAAATCCTAATCTTGTAATTCAGAAATCTGCCCCATTTTTCTACAGAAAAAAGCCAATTTTACTGTTTTTGATAAAAATATTTTTAGTTCACAGACAAATGCAAACAAAATACTTCCAGCTTTTGAAGTTTTTTACTACATGTAATCTTACAGGAATACAAGATACAAACTAACTTGATTTTAAGTGTGCCAGCATCCCACAACCAAAAACATATTATGCCATCTGCACCAGTTGAAGACAAGTATCGCTTTGAGCCACTGCATAGGGGAGAAAACTGCAAAAAGAAAAAAGGTAAGAAAAGAAAAGCAAAACTGTTAGGTATTTTTTTTTATTTATAGTAAACAAGGAAAAGAATAATCATACTAAAGAGTCATTACCACCACTTCTGCAAAAAGGTAGTTGCAACCAAATGCAATACTCTGTCAGAAAACTATTTGCAACAGTTCTCTCTCCTGCACAATATTTTTTTATGTACAAGCACACACACTTTGCCTTCTTTCTTAGTTTCATTTTTTTCACAATAGTGAAAACTCTGCATGCATAGTTAATTACAACTCAGTCCATGAAAAAAATATGAAGCATAAACTATTTTACTTCCTTATTGGTTTTGCCTCCAAAATTTTAAATCTTAAGTCATCTATTTTACCTGCAGAGATGTTATAGATGCACTGTGTCCTTGTAGAACAGCCAAAGGAGCACATGTTCGAAGACACCACACTCTGATCATCTTGTCACAGCTCCCTGAAGCAATCATGGTATTCTCATAATTAACAGCCATGTCTGATATTTCCGCTGCATGCCCTCTTAAAGTAGCAAGCAACCGTCCATCATCTGTTGCCCAGATTTTCACAAGACAATCATCAGACCCCTATAAACAGATTAATCATCAATATGTATTTATTTATAAGGTAAGCTAGGCTATGAGATCTTCCCTTGGATCCAAGGAATACTTTAGATAAGGAAGATTACTTGAAATCCCCCACATGTATACTGTATAGCATAATTTTAACCTCCCCAATATACTAGATATCTTTTTCTCACTTTGTCTGTTGAAAAGTACACACAGATAAAGGTCTGCTGTTTGAATTTAAGTACTTTAAATGCCTTGAGGTTTTATGATTTTTTTAAATCTAATTACAGGGAAGTAAAAGAAAAAGCTATTTATATAACACTGACGTGCCTCATTACAGCTATTACACATGCTAAAAATTAAGGAAGAGCAACACTGTTAATTCCAAATACTGCATTAACTGTCAGAAACTCTGTTCAACAAGGACTAGAAATATTTTTTCTCATTATGTTAATACAAAGATTTCCCATCACTACTAGTATTTACACATTCTTAACAGATAAATAGAAAAGAGCTAAGCAAAGAATAACACAAATGTTTTTTCAGGCAGACTGTTATTCTTTCACTGGAAAGCAGTATAATAGCAGTTTCTTTCAATGTTATGTTCGTTCTTTATTGCAAATGTTGCTTACTATCTTAATGATACCTAGTAAAAATTAAAATAAAATCACCTCAAGCATTATCACCATCATTTACTTCAACTATCCAAAGGAAATGGTTCAAGCTTATTACGTCTCTTCCCAGACAGATATGGGGAAAAAGGTAGTATTAGTTATGGAGACTTTAGGAATGCATTGAATTTCAGAACATATTATAAGTTTAAATTATCAATAAAAATATTGTAATGTCTATTTCAGCCCTTTTGTTCTTACTAAAGCCTAACCTTCCTTACATTTATGTTTCAATTCTACTAATTCATATCAATTACATTCTCCCTTTTTCTGTTGGTTTCTCAAAAATCTATTTTTCTTTCATTTTGTTAATTTGTACTCGTTAGTCCTCTTACACTGCAGAAATACATTTTAAAAATATTTTCATGAATCTGCACTTACTGTGAATATCCGTCTACCAGTCCGATCAAAAGTTACACAATATACTGAAGACAAATGTCCCAAGATTCGTTTATGCATTTTCATGTGCTGATACACAGCAGTTGGAATAAGATGTTCCAGTCTGTATTTTCCATTAAGCTTTCTTGAAAAGAGAGTTTCAGCTATAAAAAAAATATATATATACTTAACTATATATTCAAAAAGAGTATATATTTGTTAAGCAATAAAGAAAGATTTAAGCAGTTATTAATATGCATAATTCATGTAAATAATGTTTGTAATGAATAATTACAATAAGCCACTTAAATAGATTACAAAGAAAATCTATCATAACTTCATTCCATGAAGGAATCTCATCTCCCCCAGATTTCTCAAGTCATATGAGACATATTGCTACACAGTAATTTGTAAGAATGTAACAAATACAGGTAGTCCTCAACTTACAATCACCATTGAGCCCAAAATTTATGTTGTTATGTGAGACATTTAAGTGAGTTTTGCCCCATTTTATCTTTCTTGCCATAGTTATTAAGTGAATCACTGCTAGCTGATAAATTAGTAAACTGGTTGTTAAATGAATCTCTGCCTCTCCATTGACTTTGCTTGTTAGAAGGTTGCATGACTCCAGGACATATCAACAATCATAAACATGAATCAGTTGCTAAGCATTTGATCACGATGATCAAGGGGATGCTTCAAAGATCATAACTGTGAAAAATGGTCTTAAGTCACTTTTTTCAGCACAATTGTAACTTTGAACAGTCACTAAATGAATTGTGTTGAGGACTACTTGTACATAGGTATATATATCATTTCATAGGTCTCAACAATAATTGAAACGAACAGAAAAATTATTGCACTTTGAAAAATCACAGATTTGACCAATATTATTTCCCTTAGACCAGGGGTGTCAAACTGGCCGGATGAGCTTTGCAGTTCTCCTCTGCGGAATGGTGGGTGGTTGGCCTGTCCCATTTTCAGCCAGTTTTCCAGGCCATTTTGGCCCTGTTTTTCGGCCCATTTTTCAGGCCATTTTGGGCCCATTTTTGAGGCTGTTTTGGGGCAGTTTTTCAGCTGGCAGAGTGCTGCAGGATCTGGCCCACAGGCCTTGAATTTGACACCCCTGCTTTGGAGTGAAAGATGCTCAGCCATCCATGTAAGGAGAAATTGGAATAATTTTTTCTGATTTCTAAACAGACTGCAATGTGAAAATACCTTTGTGTATAATTCAACGAATAATGCATCTAATTAAAATATAACAATTAAATTCTTGTTCTATTTGATCAAGTCCAAGGCAACTTAAGGAAGTACTTTTGCCTATATAGATGACCATGCTCTTTTAGACTTTGTTTGGAAGTAAAACTGCAGTTTAATTTGCCATGAATTACTATGTGTGCAATTATTTCAATAGATTGTCTGGGTCAGGGTTCCGGCGATTGCCCTAATTAAATCATGACCCTCGAGCCAAGGATAGGAATGCTTTACAAGTTGACGGTCTGATTAAAATCTTGAGTGTCAGAGAAGCACTCAGGTACTTCTTCCTTAAACATCATTTGTTCTATAATCATTTAAAATTATGTGGCCACATTATTAAAATTCAAGGACCTGGCACACTATCAGATTTATAGCAGCAGGGGCAGCCAAAAGAGCAGAGATAGTGAGAGATAAGTAGCTGGGGGGAGGGAGAAAAAAGAAGAGTGGAAGAGGAGGCAGTCCCTCACTTCACCAAGATTCAGGGCAGGAAGCAACAAAGCCTGGAATGTCTTGTATAATGGGGGGTCCTCATTTAATGGCTGGTGGAATTTAGTTAACATGGAAAACAGGGAAAACTGAGATTGCTGTTGCTTAGTGATTCAGTCATATACATCACTTAGTGGTCCCAATTAAATAATAACTTAAGGGCTATCTGTATGGAATTTTGATTTGTCAAGGATTTAGTGATTATTACCAGCTTTTTCTCCTACTAGTTATGATGCCATTCTAAATACTATAATTAATTGATTTTGTTCAATGGAGATAAACATATTTTTATTTATATACTTGTATGCCATGTCAAGCCAAAACTCCTTGTTTAATAAGCAAGCACATGTGGGCTATTCAGCCCCACCTTAAGCATTCCTGGTTAAAGCATCAAAAAGCAATGTTTTATATTATATCTAAACTCTGTATTAAAATCATAATCGAATTTTTTATTTATTATATAATCTTCAAAGTCACTCAATTTATTCTGGATTCTGTTGTCATTAGCAAAGCACCATAATCATACTTAGTTGATGTCTTATCAAGACAAAGAGCAAAATCAGAGCTTTTTTAGTAACCAAATAAAGCTACCAAAACCATAAGAAGACAAACTATTCTGGTAATTTCCTGAAAATTATTCTTTAAATAGTTGAAATTTACTCTTTTGTTTCTTCAGTAGAAATAATCAGCATACATTTGACATGTCCCATTTACAAAAATAATCTTTTACATTTCCTCTTTTCCAAACAACAGTGTTTGGTTTCTATGTTACATTATCAAATATTCTACAATTAACATATTTGATTTCATAATCATAATGTACTCTGTACACATCCCATACTGACATACAATATAAACTGTTACTATGTTACAAAAAAGCCAGACGCAGTCCAAGGCTGCATGAACAGAGGGATAGAATCAAGATTATGTGAAGTGTTAGTACCACTTTATAAAGCTTGGTAAGACCACACTTGAAACATTACATCCAGTTTTGGTCATCATGATACAAAAAAGATGTTGAAACAATCTAGAAAGAATACGGATAACAACAACAAAGATGATTAGGGGACTGGGCATACATTTCAAGAACAGTTGCAGGAATTGGGTATGTCTAGCTTAATGAAAGGAAGGACTTGGAGTGACACGTTAGCAGTGTTCTAATATCTGAGGGGCTGCCACAAAGAAAAAGGGCCCAAGCTATTCTCCAAAGCACTTGAAGGCAAGACAAAAAGCAATGGATGGAAATTAATGAGAAAGGAGAGAATCAACTTCAAACTAAGGAGAAATTTCCTGACAGAACAATTAATGACTTGCCTCCAGATGCTGTTAGATACTCCAATACTGGAGCTTTTTTGAAAAGGGATTGGACAAACATTTGTCTGAAATGTTAGGGTTTCCTGCTTGAGAAAGGGTTTGAACCAGAAAACCTTCAAGGTCCCTTCCAACACTGTTATTCTGTTAATTTGTTTCTTTAAAAATCTTAAACAGCTGCAGAATTGATTGAACTAGAATAGCTCCAGTGGCACATTTATATGTTACGAAATTTATGTCAACTATCTTAGCTAGTAATTTTAATTTTTAAGAGCAGACAAATTTTAATTAACCCTCTATAACTCAAATTATACAGCAAATTCTAATGTAATTAATATGCCTATTCTATGTTATTAAACCACAAATAAATGCAGCAGCAATAATAGCAACAAAACTGTTTTCTTACTCAAGAGACTATTCAAATATAATCTAAAGCATAATTTAGAAGGGCATAAACTGCAGTGCTTTCTCCCAACTTTTTCTGTCATATGCAAGGATAAAAAACATCAAAATATTCTACTTATAATATTTTACAAACTAAAGTTCTGCATATCTGAGATTAATGAACTGTGATTATTTAAACTTAGTTTAACTTGAGTTCAGCCGAGGAAGGAATATCAGTCATTGGTATTCTCTCAGTACATCTCTGCATTAAGTAATTCTGCAATTCAGACATAAACATGATTTTGGTTGTTTTTTAAACCAGGGGTGAATGATCTGATCTGAAGCATATCAAGGAAGATTTATCCACAGTGTAAAAACTATCATTACAGATACAGTGTTACATTGCCAACATGCTACAATTATGTATTAACTTTCTTACCTATACTGGGAGGACTGCCATAATTTATTGGTGACTCTGGAGGTCTCCCACAATGCAATGCAGCAAGAGCAGAACCCTTCCACACAACATGTTTGCAACCTATTTACATACAAAAAAATAAATATAAGCATAAAAATATACACTAAAAAAGATGATCAAGCCACTTTTCCTTTTGCATACTCATACTTTTATTTGTACGGAGCAAAGACTGTCTTCCAGCTCCTAATAGTGTCTGAACTCCTGGGACACTTTGAGGAATTTCTTGCTCTAGAAGAGGTCCAAGTCGATGGCATATTTGCAGGAGATGATCAGGTGCCAAGTGTCTATAGTATTTTACCTGTTAATAAACCAAAAATTATTTGTACAATGTTTATTCTCACTTTTTAAAGTGAAAAAATATTTTGAAAATGAGATATCTATTTGGTACTTAAGGCATTGTTTTTACACCCAACAGAGAGAACAATTTAAAGCATAGGTCTTTAAACAAAGTATATACTAAATTTAAATCACTCTCTGTGATTTAATCAACCCATCTTGCAGGGTTGTTCTTGGGAAAATAGGAGGGGGAGGTGTGTAGAATATGTTCACTGCCTTGAATTATTTGTAAACAGTTCATAAATCATAACATCATTTTCATTTTAATCATTACAAAATAACAAATAACAAAATAACAAACATTGAATAACTAACAATATTAGTATCATAAAAATAATGTGCATAATCTTTATAATATGATGCACATATATTAGCAGTCCCATTTCTTTATTACACAACAGTAATTGGAATTGACATAGAGAGTTACTAATAATCTAATAAATTCGTGGAAATTCATGAATTTTAACTATGAAGTTCCTCGTTTCTACTACGCATTCCAAGTAATTACACTATATTAATGACAGTCCTACATTAATAAAAGGGTGCTTGCTTGCTTTACTCTAATATTTCAGAAATTGTTTTCTTGAAAATAAAACTCCCTTTTCAAGATTCTGTTTAAATCCTTTTGACAATGTTCACAAGACATATTTAAATGTAAACTATAAAGGTGAATAAATTCATAAGACATTTCACATGATATAGTACCATAATATATTCTAATAGTTACTGTAATAAGTGAAAATATGAAGACATACAAATTCTATATTTAAAACTTTATGTTGACTAGGTAATTTCAATCAGACCAATGTGTATAAGCAGAATTTTACTCAAACTAAATTGAAGTTACTTCCTTTGACTCAGGAGTCCATTTGAAATTAGATTTTTGCCCTTTGTAATCTACAACAGAAAAACAACAGACTTATTTTTTTAAAAAAAACTTTTCTCCAAAGGAGTAAAGTATCTATAAAATTGTGAGGGATTTTTAGCAGAATGAAGTTACATTTACTGGCTAACCTACTACTTCTCCGCAGATAAAATGCATTAAATTTCAGACAGGTGAGATTTTTTAAAGGAAATCTTTTTGGCTGAACTAGGTCTGTGAATCCTGCCTGGTTCTGGGTACATAACACTTATGAAAAATTTATATATGGTATTTATAAATGTGTCATATGAACAAAAGCATAACTAATTACAAAGAAACCAGAATTTAGACTCACTTTTATTTAAGTTCAAAAATATTATTAACTGTTAACATATGCATTAGTTGTATACTTTTTAGATGGAATTAGACAATATCTGCTGGCATAGGTATCTCTTCTGTAGAGACATATCTTCCTAAATTTCAGTTAAGAAGAAAGGGAGGTAGATGATTAACTTGAGGTAGATATATATATCTACATATATATACAGAAGCCTGATGATGGCAGATGGGATTCTGCTGAAACGTTGCTACAACTTTAACAGCACTACAATGACGTGNTGATGGCAGATGGGATTCTGCTGAAACGTTGCTACAACTTTAACAGCACTACAATGACGTGGGATAATACCCGAAGGAAGCTAAACAGCATATATGCATGCTGTTTATCTTTATAACTTGGGGTAGTAAAATATATATATGACAGACTTCGCAGTTATGAAAATGGCACATATTGTAAAAGTGCTCTGCTTTTGCCCAGAAAGGAATTTATTTCAATGGATCTATTTGAGTTGTACAATTTCCTACATAAATGAAAGTGTAACTACTTCAGAATTTACATCCATTACATCCATTCACAGTCTAGAATCCTGTAATCTGTAATGGTAGATATTATCCATTCATTCAAGGCATTTCAGCAAATCAAAGTGTAAAAAAGAAATGTGCACTGTGATGTCACAAAACATGTACCGCCCACTTATATACATTTTATATATAAGAGGAGCCTCTGTGGCGCAGTAGCTACTTCTGCAGCCAGCTGCCTACAATTTGGCAGTTCAAATCTCACCAGGCTCAAGGTTGACTCAGCCTTCCATCCTTCCAAGGTGGGTAAAATAAGAATTCAAACTGTTGGGGGCAATATGCTGACTCTGTAAACTGCTGAGAGAGGGCTGTATAAAGCACTATAAAGCAGTATATAAACCTAAGTGCTATTGCTATTATGTTGCTATGTAATAACAAAAAGGGTGGAATTTGTATCATTAATATTGGAATGTCTTTCTTTCTTGTGGGTATCAATGCTTTAATGAGTGGTTGAAATCCAATGCCACCTTTTTATTTTACAACTAGTTCTCAGTACACAACCCCAAGTGCAAAAAGTTCTCCTAAATGCAAGCTTCAAAAATCAAGATTTTAGCTGTATTCAGAAATTTTTTAACAAATGGCTGCCCTGAGTGAACAATTATGAAAAAAAAAATATTAAAAATGTGTGCACATCTGCATGTCTCTTCTCCCAACAGCATTTTAGTTCTAAGGTTAATGTATTCTGAATCCAAGAAAATGCAACACTTCTCCCCAGATAAAAATATGATTATTATTTTAATTGTCACATGGAAATGTAATTATCCAATTATCAGATATCTAGTGAAGTCAGTTTACATTATAATCAGAAACTCTCTGCTCCAGAAGTGTTATGCCTTTTCTTTAAGGGCTTTTCCCTCCCAAGGGTTTGGCTGTGTTAAGCTCTCTTACACTGCAGAACGAAAGCAAAAGGGAATACCTAACTGATTTTTGCTTTGTTTTTAAATTTCTTTTATTATCCAAGTTTCTTCGCATTTTATCATTGAATTGTATGCCCAAATGACCCAATTTGATCAAACCAAATCTGAATGAACTAAGAGGAAAATAAGTTTAAGTAAAGCTCATTCAAGGTAGCTACTTCTATAAAACATACTGGCTATGTTTTTATTGAAGTCCATGCAAACTACCAAACTCATGTGCATATAAATCACATCACTCACATTCAGCATCTTCTTTTGAGAATGCTGTACAATAAAATAAATGCTAAGTATTTGTACATTTTAAAAAAAATACAAAAAAATCTTGATCATATGATCCATGACAATTGGGATTAGCACCATCAGATGAAGAAATGGTAAAAAGACAAGCATGACTGGCAGCTGAAAATTTAAATTGTTGTACAATTGTGGATAACTTTGCTTACCTCAATCCAATAAAATCAAGTAAGACTTTATTACAACTTTTCTTTATGTTTTAAAAATTTAGGGACAGGTGTCAAAACTATAAACTAGAGATGTCTTTTGAACAGAATTTTATACTCCCAAAAATACAGCATGGAGGAAGAGTTACTCCAACTCTTGGGGTAAAAAGCACAAGAACAAGGAAAGCCAACAAATTCAACTACAAGAAAAATAGAAATCAAGATTTGCCTGCTATGAACACACTGGGAAAGGGCAAATGCCATTTTCTTTGTTATTTTCTTTATTTTTTCCACAAAAAAAGCAAGTTTAGGAAAATAATACTGTCTATTAAGTGATACCTAAATATATAAAATGTTTATATAGTACATAAGCAAAATAATAGAACATGAAGACTTTCATATAAGAATTTTAACAGTACAACATCACAATAATTCCCATACATGTTGTTAAACTTTTTGGTAAAACCTCTGAATGTAAGGGCAATCATACTGACTATTCTCAAGGGAAGGAAGAACCTAATCTTTCTATCTCTGAAAAACACTTTGACAACCAATACTGAATATGCCAACTGACCCCTATAAGAGAAATTTGGTCTAACACCAACATTCAAAAACATTAGAATCTACCAAGATGTTTAAAATTGCAACTCTTGTAAGCAAAACCAGAAGTGATCCCAACAAAGTAGCAAATTCACTTATTCCAGACAAAAGTAAAGACCAGAAACCTGATAGGACTTGTAAGTAGGAGCATGATGTAGAGAGCAGTCACTGATGCACACTGATGGGGAAAATGCTGGAAAGAAATACTTGGGTCCAACAAACACTGCTAACACACTGATGACTTTGCATGGAATGCATTGCTCTGAAAAGGCTCTACTTCCCACAGGCTAAATACTGACTTACCAATCAGAGCCAAGTTTTGCATCTCTCTACTAAATGTCCTGGCATTATTCCAACAGTGAAAGACCTCTGATATAGGATACAGCTTTCTGGCTGATGCTGCTAACTAAAATCAGGTATAGAGTGAAAAATAATAGTTGATCATAGACTTTAAAGTATCATTGGTCATTGCACATCTGTACATCTACGCAGTTGTAACCATAACATCTATTTATCCAGCCTTTGTCAAATGCTTGATGGGAAAAAAAAGAGCACTCTGATTGCCAGAATCAAAAAAACAACTAGGATAGCAAGGATGGTTAAGGGCAGAACCATCAGAAGCTATGGTAGTTTTTGCACCAAATCTCAACGGAAAAGTAACATCATTACAACTATTCTCAATTCTTTTTGGGTCTCTTTCACACATATCTACCAGAGAGTTAATAGAAATTTCACTTGTTCACATTTTAAAATCAGACAGCCAAGTGGGAAAAGATAGGAATGGCCCTTATTGATGGTATATATAAAAGTATAGGAAGGAAATACTACAAATCCTCCAAAATACTGCTACAGGGAGGAGGGTTTAAAAATCACACATACAGACGTACACTCCACAGACTCTTTATTGAAAGGTACTTTTTGCTCTGCAATATATGAAAATCCAACAGTTGGTATTATGGCTTCAAAATCAAAACAAGCTTTCAATTATTTCTTTTATTAGTTTAGATGTCAAGAATACTACAGGATTCTAACCATCTGTAACACTATTACATTTTCCAAGAATATGAAACATCAAATTTTCTTCTTATGATGTAAACTATAAAATAAACTGCTTTTAACATTTTTAAAATATAGCACATTTACTTGTTTTCTCCTTTTTCCTTATCTTTTTTCTCTTTTATCATGTTATTTGGAGTAAATATTTTTTTTCCAACGGGAATACTATAAATTAGACAAATTCAAATAAATCATAGGCATTTCTGCATCTTCTTAAACTTCAAAAGAGTGACGAAAAAGAAAATCTGTGTTAAGTTAATACATTCCCAACATAAAATCAGCTAGAATTATTAAACTCAATGAGACTTATTATAGAGCATGCACATACAAATTTGTTTCTGTATAAATAAAAATAATTGTCACATGAGGAGTCAGTTAATTTTCTAAATGGAATTTCTCACTGTTTTGATCTATATCCATAAATTTAACAAATATTAGTTTTATTTCAGATAAATATTGCTGCTATATACACACATGCACACACAAAAGTGATAAGCTGGTACACAAGCCATACTCACCATATTAGAATTAACTTTGAAGAGAAATGGAGGGGGGAGGAATAAAATTGGGACTTTGCTATATAGTTCAGGAATAAGATAATTCATTTATTTTACACTATCTGCTTATTAATCAATTATTATCAGCTTGATAAGGCTGAATTCCAGTACAGGTACTTGATTTATAACAGTTCATTTAGTGACCAGTCGAAGTTACAACAGCATTTAAAAAAGTTATTTATGACCATTTTTATACTTAAACCATTGCAGCATCCCCATGGTCACATGATCAAATTTCAGATGACAATTGGCAATTGACTTATATTTATATGACAGTTGCAGTGTCCTGGGGTCATGTCATCATTTTTTGTGATCTTCTAACAAGTAGTCAATATGGAAGCCTTGTTCACTTAACAACCTCATTATTAATTTAACAACAGCAATGATTCATTTAATAATTGTGGCAAGAAAGGTCATAAAATGGGGTAAAATTCACTTAACAACTAACTTAATAGAAATTTTGGGCTCAATTGCAGTTGTAAATTAAGCTGTACTACCTTACTGTAATAAGAAACAAGTCTACCTATAATTTCTTCAGGTCAAGATACTGAAAACTATTTTCCATATTCAAAATATGTAATTTAACAGTCATCTGTTGACCACTAGCGTTTTCTATTGAGCCATACTCTTCTTAGAATATATCCTAAGTTTTCATTAAACAAATGTTTGTTTTCTGTGCTAATTCTTTCTTCCTGAACATAACCATGTAGCAGAAGAGAGTCTAGAAGGGAAAAATCAGTGCCAAGCCAGCAGAAATCTATGAGTTAACTCTACATACTTTTTCACAATGTCGCATCTCTCCCCATCTGGCTAGGAAAGAAACAAAAGGTTCCCTGGCTCCATTCCTGGTATGTATATGTATATACATATATACACACGCAACCCCAGACAAACATACATTTGATATTTATGTATATTAACTCTATTTATGTATTTTATACACCTTATTTAATTCCTCTTCACTCAGTGCAGCCCAGGCAAGCCAAAAGGCTGGACACAGCTGTTCTAAAGTGTTTTTTTAAGTGGGTTTTTTTCTAAAAAAATAATGCAATCATCCATGACCATAACACGTTATGACTGAACTGATAAAGCTTCTGTTGTACACAGGAGAAAGGAAAAATACTTGCTGCTCTTTTCAGTCATCCCTTGTCAACTCTCATAGATGAAGCACAATTTCTAGACATCAGCAGTAGTGATTATGTAGCTTCATTTCACCCCACCTCTCCCATTACCCACCCTGCTGGATAATATTTTTCCAAGGTCCGGCTGTTCTGTTAGACATTGAGGAAAAGTGGGTTGAACTACCAGATTCACAAAAAAGTAAAATTAGATGGTGCCCATCCATGATTTAAAGATAATCAAATGTACAGAGTATTTTAATGTACAGAGTACATCTGAAATTTTAACACGCATTTCCAAAAGGAAAAAAAGGACTAATTACTTAAATAAATCACTATTGGTTGCATACACAAATTTACAAATCATGGTAGCTGCGTTTATACAATCAAATAAGTATCAGAGTTAGTGTTGAATCCCACAATTGTCATGACCAAAATAGAAGGAACTGCTGTACCAATATAGTTGGCAACCTTGAAGCTGACCTGACCAAGGTCATTTTGAGACTTTAGTGTTGCCACACTGGAGCTGAGGGATAGGGAGGGGGGAATAGAGATAGCTGGGGTTTGTAGTCAAAGCAAAATACTTTCTCCTGGGAACCAAGGACATTCCCACAGGTGGTCGGAAAGGGGAGTGAAGTTACCAGGCAACTGGACAACACCTCGATTGGACCATGTGACTGGGGAAGGGGGAAAACTTTTACTTTTAATTAGGTGAAAACCGCAGGAACATTCAGTGTCGGTTTTCACAAGCCTGTGCCAATATGATATATCCAATAAAACTATTCTTTGAGGAATTTACCTGCCACATTCTGTTTGCTATGGGTATATTACTTGGAACCCTGACAATAGGGTAAAACAGAATTGAAGAAACTGAAAAAGGAATTTCATACTTGCATTCATGGTAAAGTTATGATAGACCTGCTTTGAAATGTTTATTCCAGACTTTTTTCTGCCTGGCTACATAGTTTATAAAATAAGCTGCCAACTGACCCACTCTCTATTTTTTGTCAATTCCTTTCCCAACTTCCCCCAATCTCTCATAGTTAATATGTGTTAAGTTATTGAATTAGTCATCCCTGAAGTTTTAGCTATTGGACATTCCATAGTAAAGCAAAATATTATGCCAGAGAAGGTTCACATCATTTTCTCAAGACAGTTTCTACCATATTGAGGGCACTTCCAAGTTTATGAAAGGATATTTTTTAAATCTTCTACTATGACAATAATATTTTGTTGGTTTTTAGATTTTTTTAATCTTCTACTAAGGTTCAGGGAAGTTTAATAATAAAATCAGAAAAGGACCCTTTAAACAATCTAGCCATATCCTCCAAAGGAACTGAAGGTATAAACTGAAGATTATGGCTCCACATATAACCCAACTGAGATTATTTGTGTTGAAACAATATCTCATTATGTGATAGAATTTCAGTGAACCACACAGTTTTGCCCTCAGTTGTATTTTCAGCTATCCTTGGTTTAGTTTCCCATTCCTAATATTTTTTCTTGAATCATGAAATCATGGTATACGTATGGTATTAAATCCCATTTCACAAGAAATTGTCATTAATTAATATAGACATGTGCAAGATTGTACTGACTCTACCATATATTTACCTTTTAACTTATAAACAAAAGTTGCAATTTGAAAAGTTCTAAGTCAAGCAAAAGTTGAAGCTAAATGTCTGTAAAGCCAAATCTATTCACAGATCCAGAGAGAACAATTACTTCTTCCTCACGTGCACCCTCAAAATATGGTGAAAACAATCTCTTGAAACCAGTGCATAGGTAGTTACATTTAAATTAATATTGTACTTCCACTGACAGACAAAAAAGTATTCTTAGCAATATTTTACAGTAGCAGTATTTATTCATTTAGAAAAAGTAAATTACTTTCTATATCACAATTTCTTTTTATTACAATGTAACTTACATATCTGTAAAGAATTTAACAGCAGTGAACACTATATAAAAAGTAACAAGTCTCCAATTCACAAACATACAGACCTAAGCTGGTGTCTAAGGGCAGCACTGCATCTGTGTACTTCCCCTAGGTCCTCATAGAGTTCCCGAATCATTTCTTTTTTTTTTAAATTAAAATAACTAGGCAGTAATTGGAATACATCAAAGTGAAGCTCAAGTCTAAAGCTGTTTACTTCCAACCATGCTACCAGATCCCACATGGAGCCTGGAACTATTTTAGAATATAAAAAAGGTAGGTAAATATGAACAAGCCTTTTGCTTTAAAATGTACATAGAAAACAAGACACACTGAGAAATACTAGGAAACATTTTGAAAGACTAAAAATGATGCAGGGAGGAGACTATGTCTATGCAGTATACCATTAGCCTTTGGGAGTATGTTCGGGCTTTGTCTCTGTGGACCACTAGAGATAAAAGTCACATTTGGTTTTAATGATAGCACATATTTTGCCTCACTGTATTTCTCAGATTATCAACAATGTACTTTCTGTAAAATGGATTTTCTATTAGGTAGAAAATCTTTTAGCCTTTACTAATTTCTCACCACCATTATGGCAGTCATTTTGGTAGAATATGATTTGTTTTCTCAAAATTATAAATATGATTACCAAGGCGGGGGGAAAGATTTTAAATAATCAGCAAAATGGTTTCCCATTCTCAGATTGGAACATTTAGCCCCCTGAAGTATGAAATTTTTAATGATGGTCCTATATTTGCCCCACAGAAATACCAAATAAATCTGAAAAACTATTCTGGAAATACTTAGCATCTGCAAAACAGTATAACATACACTTTCAAAAGTGTGTAAACTCTTCACGGGATTATTGATACTGCCCACTAACTCTCTTGCTGAACTTTTTGTCTTTATTAACTTTGGTAACAGTACCTAAAAGCTTATTTTACATTAGTTTCATTTTCACCACTTTAAAGTACCCAGACCTAAGAAAGAATACATATTTCCTGCACACTGAAGAAAGCTATTAATATTTAATGTAGATGTTGCATTAAAACCACGCAACACTTCAAGACCAGTACTTCAGTACTTCTAACACTTTAAGACCAGTACTTTAGTGCATGTGGAATTTTTCCAATGTTTCAAAGAAGAAAAAAAGAATGAACTGTTTTGGATTGATATATTCTACAATCTCTTCTGAATTTCAGCCTCAACAATTGTGACATACAAAAACTTGTAGAACTATGGAAAGTATGTATGTCACCTTGAGCTTCTGGAAAATGGTGGAATGCACACACACACACACTGCTGTTTTATTTAAAAAAAAAAATAACATGTCCTGGTCATACCAAGTTTAAAAGACAGGGAGGAGAAAAATGGGTCTCTAAATCCTCTAAAAATTAGAATACTTTCAGCATTTGATTAATTTTAAGGGTCAAAAATACTACATAATATAAAATCACTCATGATCTCCAAATTATTGTGCCTAAATTCCATAACATATTAACCCAGATAAGTCACATTATTGCTCAGCACGTCATGTGAACCAGATCACTAGGCTAAAAATTTAAGTGAAACAATTCAGATCTGAAATAAGATAGACATCTATTAACAATTTATACTTCCATCTATTTTATTCTTCAGATTACTATGATTTTGGTTCTATAATAATAAACACAGTTGTCTTCTTATTCTAAAAACTCCACTGACTTAACTGGGAATTGATAACTGATTCTTATCAATATTTTAAGTAGCATGCTAAGATTTATGTTTTTCTGCAACAATTATTCCTTTGTATTATGATCAATAAAATACTTATACAGTTGCAAATAAATTAATAGATGTAAACAGCACTATCCTTTTAACTTTTCTAAAGTTTGCTGGTAAGCCTGAGAGTATTGCTGCCTAAGAACACATTAATTTGTAAAAATTCAAATACCAGTTAAGATGTTAGATAAACTGAAATCATCTGTTTAAAAAAGCTACACATGCTCTTTCATTTGATTTTTATAGTCAGAACTATGCTAAGTTCATAATACTACTGTTCAACTGAAATAAACTTTTAACATGAACAGCACAATTTAGCACAAAGTTAAATCAATGATAAATGATAACATTTATATAAGAATAGAGATTAATGTTTCAAGTATGCATAAAATATTCAATAAGATTAAAACTACCTTTAGTTGCATTTATTTATAAGATGCATTTTAAAAAATCAAAAGATAAATCTTGCATGTACAACTTCTGACCTATCAACTTAAATATATTACTTTAGCTACAGATTTTGTTCTAACAATTCTTAATAAACAAAGTTTTAAATAAGCATTAAAATATGCTCTGCAATCAGCTTGGCTAAGCCAACTAGACCAAAGTGATACAATTCCTAAATAAAATAAAAATGTGTCTTTTAGTAAATGAGTATCCTTATGATCACTGATTTCTGAAATTGAAGCAGGTAATCAGTAACAAAATGTTGCTTTAAAAATGTAAGTAGCTGTATATACATTTTACTTTGCATTTATCTTCTGGCATTCCTTATAGTCATGCACTCTATTTAAGTAGTATTATCACTAGGCAATATATTTCAAAAGCTACATTTTCTAAATGTGTAAAACTGTACAATCCTTAAAATTAGAACAATATATGAAAAGTCATGAAGTTTAATTTCACACTTAAGTTTGAGATGTAATATAAAATCCCTTAATCTTTTAGCAAGCAGTTCATGTTCTACAAATATTTTCTACCAACAATGCCCAAACTTTGATCATAAGAAACTATTCTGTCACAAACAATAAATTAAAAGCTGTTGTGAAAAAGATGCCCATTTGGAAAAGTCATTTTAAACTATATGCATAATTTTCTGCTTTGCAAAAAATCCTACAATCAGCCTTTACTGCTACAAAATTCATGTGAATTTTTCTGCATTTATAGTCCAAAATTATTAAATTATCTAGGTATTGGCATCAGAACATTGTATCTGTCTTCAAAGGTATCAGATCACTGTATCACTATATGAGCTTATACTCTGGGGTGACTTTCTTCTACTTGTCAGACGAGAGCATTATAATGAATCAGAGGGAGGGGATGGGGGAAGAAGGCTGAATCTAGTAAGGCTAGTGGCTTTTAAAAGTTTTTCCCATGAGAGAAACTTGTCTTCCACAATTCGCTGTCCAACATATAGCAAAAAAAACAACAACAACTAAAGGTGGCACTGGTATACCAATATGAAAAAGAATCAAGCAAAGTTTATCTTTCTTGATTTTTAAAAGAAGTCTAGATCCAAACCATGGCTTATCTATATATAATGAAATAAAATTCATTTGGCTAAAAATGGGACATGTGACTGATTATAACTCAAAGGAAAAAGTCTCAAGAAATCCATAATCAGAGTTCCCTATCTGCTCTACAGCTGAGATATTTTGCTTTTACCCTACATTTAAAATCAAACTCCTGACATTTCTGCTGCATGGGGGGGGGGGGGGG
>BHFT01051993.1:30756-41906 GCA_004320025.1 Laticauda laticaudata
GGGGGGGAATAGGAGAGAAATACATTCTATATGCCAGTAAAAACTTCCTTGAACTACCAAAAAATTCCCCCTGATAACTATCCCAAACAATAGTCTGTCACAGATCCATAAGTTTCCTAGCTTAGTTCCATAGATGTTCCTTTCTGAATGTGAAACAAAAAATGTCTTTCGTCAAAACGGACAAATAGAACCACAAACTGATCAATTATACACAGTGCAAGTGAAGTGTGCCTTAAAACATCACAACAGTTCACATGTTTGTTTTTGTCAAACCAACATCAGTTTAAGAACAACACTCTGCCCACCACCACATTCAGACAGACAGAGTTAGCTGTGTGATCTTAAGGTTAACACTATCCGCCAGGGGTTAGACCAGCAGCTTTTCTCCCAGCCTGTTTTGCTTTGTTTTTGTTTTGTTTTTTTTTTCAAATAAGAAATGGAAAAAAGAGAGATTTCGTCTATAAAGATTGCTCCTAATTCCTCAATAATTGCACAGCCCTATTGTGTGTTATGTGAAATAGGACTGCATACAAGAGAGCGCTCCTACAGGCCTAGTTGGCTCACACAAGCTCTCTGGTTTGCTCCTCCCCTCCCGCCTCCTGCTCTCCCTGCACAACATCCATGACGTACCTTTATTTCTAGCATAGTGACTCTACTGCTCTCGCATTAGTAGGATTATTATTATTTACCCTAACTGCAGGACCCCAGACAGATGACTCCTGAGACAACACCTGCTCTACTTAACAAAACAACCTGGCCTGTTCTCGGGCAGAAAGCAGGAGTTTAAAAATTGCCCTTATTTTTTTTTTTTTTTAAAGTTGTTAAAAAAATTGCGGGAAATTCAATTTTTAAAGGGCTGCTTGCAAACTTTCCCGAGTACATCACACCGCACCACGCCGCCTGGCCGCTTCTCTTACTAGGCTCTCATAGCTCCTGGGATGCTCCTTTCCAGTCCAGTCCGTACGCTTGGGCAGCAGCTGGGGAGGGGAAAAAAACACCGCCCGTCATTAAGAGAGACCCCCTTCCTTTCCCCCCACCCCCAGACCACGGCCCCCGGAGCGCCCGCCCGCCCCCCGACGAGGGGGGGAGGAGGCGAGGCCGCCGCAGCCGCTGGCACTCCGGCAAGCGGGCGGGCAAGGGAAGAAACGCGGGGAAGGCGCTGCACCACTCACCTCCTTCTCGGCGACTTCTCGGATCAGGACCTGGAGGAGCCAACAAAATGGGGGAAGAGGGTTAGGGGCACCGCGAGGGAAGTAGCCACATTCCCAGGCCCGGGCCCGGCGACGATCCTTACCTGCGCGGCTTGCTGGCAGGGTCCGTCCTCCAGAAAGCGAGCGATGAGGAAATAGAGCTCTGCAGAGGGGAGGGGGAGAAAGGGGGGGGGAAACACACACACACACCGTGAAAGCACGGGCGAGGCGAGGGGCGAGGCGGCCTGTAAGGCGGCAGTCCCGGCCCGACACCCACTTACCCGCTCGCAGCTCCGCCGAGTGCCTGCCGCCGCCGCTAGAGCCGCCGTCCCCGGACATGGCGAGCGGAGGAGCCCGGCTCGCTCAGGCCGAGCTCCTCGGCGATGGGGCCCTGCAGCTGAAAAGCACGCTCCCCCAGTGGCTGTCACGGTTTCTTCAGCAGCAACGAGAGTCGGAGCTCCACCATTCGAGCCCCGGGCAGGAGGAGGAGGAGGAGGAGAAGGAGGAGGAAACAACAACTCGCAGCAAAACCCGCTGCTGCTGCCGCTGCCGCCGCTGCCGCCGCCGCCGCCGCTGCTGCTCCTGGCCGTTTGCCTCAGCGCCAGCGAGCGCGATCCCTCCGCCGCGACAAAGAGTTCCGGCCCCCTCCCTCAAAGCGCGCACACCCCCTTGGCCCGCGCACCCCTGCCCCGCGTCGCCTTCGACCCCCACCTCCCAACAACCTTCCAAGGGCTGGGCTGCCGGTCCTTGGCGTGCCGGGAAGGACTCGAGTGCCGGCTCAACAGTGGAGGGAAGAAGAAGATGTCGGAGCAGCAGAGGCGGGGTGGAGGGTGGGCGGGTAAAGCTCGCTCGGCAGAAAGGCGCTTTCTCTGTGAAGAGCTGGGAGGCCTCGGCGGAGGGATACCTCGCGCGAGAGGGGGGGGAGGGGGAGAGGCCCGTTGGCGGCGGTGGCGCTGGAAGTTGCTTAGTTTCAATGTAGCCGAAATAGGAACCAAATGAGGCAAAAATGCCCCCAGGGACCGTAGGCCTCAGTGGGTGAGGCGGGCATGAGGAGCTCCACTTAGCCCTCGTTAACAGGGCCTTTTGGAAAGAGGGAGGGAGGAAGGTTGAGCAGAGTCCTGCCAGGGTCTCTTGCTTTCATGGCCCTCCTTGCCGCCTTTATATGGTACAGCTTTGCATCTGCTTGTAAGTTACCATGCCATGTATAAATATATACATATATATGTATATAGTTATATATGTATATATTCCTGTGTGAGTGTTCCTCAGTATGAGTGGGAGAATCGGGGTGAGTGACAAATAAAATGTCTAGTTTTGCTAAGCGTTTTCGGTAAATTGTCCTTTGTTGTTTGTTGGGGTTTTTTTCTCTCTGGTTGAGATGATGAATAATATCCTGTTATCAATTGTGCTTAATTTTAGCCTCGATATTCTTCCTGGTCGCTGCCAGTTTAGGAATAGGAGATGGTGGGCTTCCCCCCCCCCTCGCCCCATTTTGTACGAACAATACAGTTTTATGAAAATGTATATACATTGAGAAGGATGGAATGGAAGTATGGTTGCATTTGGGGTGAGGTAATTTACAGCTGGATCAATAACAAACAGAAGCGTTAAGCAAGCTAAATAGTCACATTTCCTTTTTGTCTTTCATGCTGCATATAGGCAATGAATAGACTTAATCTGCCAAAAATGACCCCTTGTGTTTCATTGTGAAGAGCAGGTTTATTTATGTTCTGCCAAAAGCATACTGGTACCTATCGATTGTGTGAAGAATCTATGATTGGATAGTGAAAATAAGATTTTTTGTGTGTATTCTGCCTCCAATAAGAATGATATGTAGCCACTGAAATATTTGGGTTGCATAAGATATAGGCCAATTACATTTACACTTTGATCAGTGAATATTTAACAGTAAAACTAACCTAAAATGCTCTTTTTTTCCTTACTAGAAAACTGATGCAAGCTATATAGCATTTAATTAATAACCAGTTATAGTATTGCAGTCTGTTTATGATGATTTAAAATGAAGCTATAGAAGAAGTTACTCAGAACTGGGCCCACAAAAGGAAACAGTTACTACACAAATGCTTGTTTTAGCATAAACTGTTGCTTTAAGAGGAATAATAGCAATAATGTTTCAGCTTCATTTTACACTAGAAAATATGTGCAGGAAAATTAAATAAACTATTGTATGTAGCTAGTCCAACAAAATTTAGGTTACATCTGGGGAGGGGAAAAGAAACATTGTATTTATGGTACTTTGATTAATATAATATAAATGAAAGTTACATGTATTTCAAATGTTACTTTTGTAACATTTTAACTAGTTTTGGTAGGATAATAAACCTATTATATCAATCATTTTTGTACAACTATTTTATGGATTCCATTTCATTCTAGGTTGTAATATTTGCCTATAATATATATTGGAATACAAATGTTACTTCCATTGCTCTTTTCCATAATTTTCTTTTAATTAAGTAATTCTGTAACTGTATGATGTAGAAAATAAAAAGCAATTCTCAGAAATTGTGGATAGATTTAGAAAATGGTCATACCTCCTTTTAAAATTGCTTATGGATGCAAAATAAGCTTATTCTGATGAATTATGTTTATGTCAGATTGAAGGTATATTTAATTATTTAATATGGAAAGATTTAATTTTTTAACTTTGAAATTACTGTTTTAGTATTGCATGTTGCATAATCTATTTGAATTCATATTGCATAATTGAATTTATATACAAAAATAATTCTGTATCAAAAATATTAATCATATAAGTGAAGAGTTACAGACAAGAGTTGTGAACTTTTATTCTTTATTATTCTTGAATGCAAGTTATTTTTTCTTCCATAGAAGATTAAGTATTTTTTTGGTATTGTAACAAATTGAGATTACTGGTGATATTTAGTTCTGAAATTATAACATACTTTGTTAATTCAGTTTACAATGTAATTTAGTGTAAAGTACTTAATCTCAGTAAGATTTTCCAGGTTTCCTTACAAAGTATTGCTTTTGAATTTTATTTCTATCCTTGTTTTAGTTGTACTGATTCATTGTGATGAGATGATTCTTTGTGAGCCAATTCTGTTATAAATGAGCCTTGCTTTATATGAAGAACATTGTCTCTTTTAAATTAAAATGGCTGCTCAAAATATAGTATGTTATAATTGTGATTTTATAATTTTCTACAAAATCATATTGTATTTATGGGAATCTATTATTGACATTTGATTTTGTTTTAAGTTTTCTAAACATGAGCATCTCATTTTTGGGTCATTAATAGGATATTTATCATTTCCCATACATTATAGTACTGCTGGAGGATAACAGCTTACTTTATAAAGAAAATGACTTATCTTTAAGAAATTAGAAATATTAATCATAAAATCATTAATTCACTGTTCTTTATATCCCCTAACATTTAATGTTGAATAATTTGATTTCTATACAATATTTTCTGAAGAATATTAAAATAAAGTTTATGAATGAACTTTGTATTCACTTAATTAGGACAATTATATGAACTCTTTTGTTAATACCTGTCATGTAAAACATATCTAAACTATAGTATAGTATTTAAATATGTATTTAGTCATGTGATAATTCTGTATGCCACATATAGGAATAAATGTTGGTTTAAATACTTTGTCTATTATAGAAGTCTTACTAAAAATTAGGGATTTATGCATTGCATGATTTGCTTTCCAGTGGAGAAGTAATTATATCACAGCTTTTATGGCTTGCTTTGTAATAGGAACTTGTGGCACCTAATTTATTTGGATTTGCTTTGCAAATATGAATAGGATATTAGCAGTGAACTATTAAATATATGGGATAAAAAGCCTTTTTGTGAAGGGAAGAACTTTGATACATTAGCAAATCCGGAAAGGACAATGAAGAGAGAAATTTGTTCCAATTCCACCTCCTCTCCAACATTTTTGCACTATATCCCATGCTGTTTTTAAAAATGTCTAACTTTCTATACCAGATGTTTGCCTAGTCCAGAGAGAATCAATTATGCTTCCCTGTTCTGTGTATAGCAACTGCCTGTCCTTTTCAATTCAGCCTCTAGGACATTTGATTTAATCTAGAGAAATTACAGTAGTTAAAAATTGCAAATGGCTGTACAGTATATAAACAGTTGTTCAAGACTTGAAATGTCAAAATCACTTCTAATAGTTCCGATTGTTTTTCATAGAAAATATTTCTACCTAATCATGAACTTTCATAAGTAAAATGGATATTTGGGGGAAATGGTTTTTGTAAAATATGTCTAATATTATAAATTATATATGTGTGTAATATTGGTATTATATACCATTGAAGATAGTTTTAACACTTTCTATTTAATTTAAACATTATAAAATTATTTTAGATATACTATCAGTGCATTAAAATGTTTTAAAAAAGAATCCTTTACAAAACTCTGAAATGTAGATTCTTGCTATAAATGCTTAAAATTATTGTATAAAATACTTTTGCAAAAAAATATTTTTTACCTGACATGAATTACATTTTTGAATTTCTACATTTTATAATGAAGAACAAGTGATAGTCAATCTGCATAGTTCAAGCTGTTGTTAGGTATTAAACCAAACTAAGCATACTTTGAAGCATTAGACTAGACATATATTACTTTATTTTCAACAAATTAGGTAATCAGATATGATACCAAATAGTTTTCCTTTTCTTCATTATCTTTTATATTAATTTTCTTTTTGCAAGGTGATGCAATATGTAGACCAGATGATTTACCATTTATATTTTGATGTATCTGTGAAAAGAGTAATGGTGATGCCTGCTATTTTTTGCCTCTTGCAATTGCCTATGATATTTTACTCTGGTTACCAGAAAAGCAGAAGGAACAAAAAGCTTCATGATGATATAAGAAGTAGCAGTGTATTATATCCTACAGTAAACCAATATTATGAGACATTGTGATGATAATGTAAGTGTATAATAAAATGTTCCTGGTGTTTCCTGATTCAGCATGTCTGCTTTTAAAATCAAGACTAAGTTTCTTATTTTATTTTTTAGAAGAAGGAAATTTGCTTTACTAACACAAGATTTTGAGGGGAACCCTGAATGAAAACTATTAGTTTCAATAATAGTTATAAAATGTCGCTCATAGCAATAAAAATTTAAAAATTTGAACCTTTTATTTGTTAATTATGCAATTGATATTGTGTGCCTGTTCAATTTTCTCTGGGCAGTTCAAATGAAATAATACACTTCTATCCAATAAATACAAAGAACAAAACAAGCAAAATTTATCCAGTTCTTAGCTTATAAGACTTAAGTTACTGAGCCATAGAACATCATTTATTGCATAGCTTTGAGATTTTAAGAATCGCTTTGGAATAACTTTTAAAATATTCCAATCTGTCCAGAAAGCTTTTTTTTAAAAAAACTTACCCTTTGTCTAAGAAATTAATTCAATTAATACTTTTCACAAAAGGATGATACATTTTAAATATTTTAAAATGATCATCACATTTATGTAGCTCAAATCTTTCAGCATTTTTCAACCTTTTTGGGGATTGGCCAAATAGCCTACCCTGTAATACAATCATTTAGCTGTAGTATCAGGCAATAGAACATGATATTTTATGCTGCTGTTACATGTATCAATAGTTCCTATTGTATGCCATTAGCAAATAACACAACAGTTATGCACTATTGTGATTTAAATTTAGTCACACAATTAGTCATATAACCTGTTTATTGCTTCTACTTTTGTGATCCCCTTCAGCATAATAAATTGCCTATTTGAGATTTAAGTCAAAATTTATTGTTTATGAATTTTGGTTAACATATGTTCACACTGAAGCATCTGAGCTAATATACAAGTGGAGGGAGGGAGCAAGAGGAAACACTCATTATAAACCTTAATTAATTTAGGAATAATTAACTGATCTACCTTTCATGCGTGTTTTATTCCTAAATGGTTGGATTTTCTACATAAAGATTCAGTTACATATAGGTAGCTTTTTGAAGAGATAATTCTATTATATGTATAGTGTATAGAACAGAGACAATCATGTTCAGTAGAAGTGATATTTTAGTGAAGTGTGCACTACATTCCAGGAAGGTGAGGACCAGACAAGCATTGTCTTATATATAATTAAATACAATTAATATGATTATTTCATTGTGTTTAATATATTTCTGCCACATTTGAAATTGTTTTCCTGTGAAAGTTCAGCATATAACAGCAGAAGGGTACAACCGCATCCAAAACTTTGGGAGGGCCCCAGAATGGGCACTACTGGCCCTATAAGATCCTAAGGCTCTTAATAGTCTCATCTCTACAAAAATAAATATAATGGACATTGCTGGTTCACTTATATGATTCTGCATTAAACTTTCAAGTGTTGAGATTTCATTATTCAGATCAACTACTTTTTTCATCTTGAACTTTTTTGTTGTTTTTTCAATTTTACCTATAAACTGCCCGGAGTTGAGAGAGGCAGAAGATTTACATAATAAATAAATGTAACATTTTCTATAGAGACATAGGTATTTCTTGAGAAGAAATGTTTCCAAAGTTTTACATACTTAGGAGATGCTTGTAAGTATGAGTAGAAAGATGCTTTCTTGCAGATGCCATCATCAAATTATATACCAATCTCCACCAAGTGTTTGAACAAGCCTGATTTCACTTTGCTTTTTCCTCAGTTACAATTAGTGTAATCAAATAATTACTCTAGTTTATGTCTTATCCCAAATTAAGTTTTTATATATATAGTACAAATTGATTCTGTCTAACCAAACTTCTCAGAAGTTACCTGATTCTAAAATATATGCCAGAAGTCTTGAAGGCCATTTTAATTATTTTAGAATTCATTAAAACACGAAAAGATTCATGTATCTTTAAATATAAAGCTTATATTATGTCTGTTAAAGAACAAAAATAAGCATAAAATATGTATCAAAAATAAATCTTGTAGCAAAAGTACTTTATTAATAAGATTTACAAAATATTTGTCGAAAAAAATCAACTATTGCTATTGGTTCTGTTGTGTACATTTGCTGTCTTTGGAAATTTAACTCCTACAGTCATTGTGAAATCAATTATATATGGGGTTATCTATCTGTTAAAGCTTGTTAAGACAATAATCTGACCTAAATTTTTAAAAACCTGTATATTTGTATATCTTTAAAATTACCCTAGAATATTGATGGAATTCTGAGAACATTTAGTTTAATCTCAGTGATTACTAGTTCTAATAATCATTTTAGTGTTTTCCATTTATACATATTGTGTAATAGGCATACTAAACTAAACTTGTATCTAAAGGACTGTGCCTTTAATATTTAGTGCCTGTTACTGGTTAAATATTAGAGATACATTTTTAGTGTAAAAATATTGTAAAACTAGTGATATATTTCACATATGAACAAAATACAGTAATGTATGTATTATCCCTGTTGGCCACTTCAAACATAGCATTTTAAATGTGTGTTAGTAATCAATATGCTAAGGTTGTCCTTGTCTTAACAACACATGTCCATGCACTAATGCACTAATAAGAAGGAGAAGCTCTCAACTGCTCCTTTATCTATATTAGAAGCTTCCTTCATAGTCTTAATTGCTGCATTTATATTCAAAGCTTATATCACTTGTTCAGTGCATTTATATAAAAGCACTAGTAACTGAGAATATTTGTATCATGCAACTGCAAACATATAGTTTTAAAATTGTAATTTATTACCTCTACTTCTTTTATTGGATTTCAGTTGTAATTTTCATCCAAAAAGTGAAGCATTTCTACTTATATATACATTTATTCTTTGCAGAGTGAATGATCAGACTAATCTTTTTAAGTCATTAAAAAGCCAATGGCGCTGTAGCACATCATGTTCACAGTGACATCAGAGGGTTAGGCAAGCTAGTTCTTACCCTGAATTCTGAACTGAAAGAGACACCAAGTCTTCAAATGTTAGGTGAGGTGGACTAAAATAAAGCAATAGAAGTTTTAGCTTTTGTTCAAGCTCTCTTTCACTTTTTGAACATTAACTACAAAAATGATATTAAAAATTAATGACTTTTACTTATGTTTCCATAATTTGGAATAATTTTTCCAATTTGACATTTTTTCTAGGTAGAAAATTACCTGATGAAACTGAAAGTAAAATGAGATCTTAAGATGAATAATTTATCAAGCAATATATCATAAACATAATCATTCAGAAGCAAGCCCATTAATTTCAAAAGGAATTCCCATTCAAAACTGATGGACATATGAATAATTTGTTGTGCTTAATTTAAAGATAGAGACAACTTTGGATCAAAGACAACTCCTGATGACTGTATAAATATATCCATGTGCCTTTCTTGGCAACAATATAGTTGTGGTTATTAGCTTTTTCCAGAATATTTTTCAACTTCTCATTCTATCCTATGGTCCTGAAATTCCTGATGTTCTCCCATACAAAAATACTTAATAGGTCCAGCCCAGTTTAGTATTATGCAGAGTAGCATTATTGGTAAATACAGATTTTAATACTTTTTCACAATCCTATCAATTGAAAATAAACTGTTTAATAGACATACATTTATCAGTGTGAAATATAGGTGATTCTCGCTTAATGATAACTTGTTCAGCAACCATTTGAACTTACAACAGCACTGAACAAGTGGCACTTCTGACCAATATTCATAGTTATAACCAACATCACGTCTCCACAGTCACATGACTGTAATTTGGGTGATTTGCAACCCACTCACAAGATGTTTCAGTGTTCCATGGTCATGTGATCACCATTTGCAACCTTTACTGCTGGCTTCCAACAAGTAATGTAAGCAAACTGTTAAGCATGATGTCATGTGGTTGCAGGAAGTTGCAACCAGCAACCACATAACAGGCTTATCAACAGCTATTGGAACTGCCATTGCAAAACAGAATGGCCATGTGACTTCACACTTTATAACAGCATCGCTTACTATATGGTAAATCAGTTAAAGTATAAAGTTAGGGATAAATACCTGTCAATTTTTTACAAATAGTTCCTTTTAAAATTTCCTTTCTCTTCTCTCCCTCCCCCCCCCAAAAAAATCTGCCCAACAATATCAACATAGCGGAGACTTAAATATTAAGCTTAAACATCTAATATAATGCATTTTGCAACTTTTTGTCAATCATATGGAACATTAATATTATAATTAACCTTATGTTAATGTCCTAGAAATCATATTAATGCTGATCTGATTTTTGTCTCATCTTTTAATATTTAATTGATCTAAATCATAGAGCTAACACTTTCAAGTTTCTATTGTATAAACACTATATTCAGTTACTATCTGTATTCTATAATGCATTGTTCATATTTTGTAATTATTAAAAAAGCTAACTTGGAAAAACTAAAAAACATGTTAAAAAGTATAAATGAATTATTCGTGTTAGAAAATAGAACAAAGTTAAGTTTGATGTAATACCTTGCATTTCCTTATCAAAATCTAAAGAGAAACTATAGTTAATATTCCGTTTATTTTCTTTCTATTTTACATAAACTATTATTTAATTTCCCTTTAAAATTCTAGCACTTATAACAGCAATCATTGATCGTGAATGATTGTGATTGCAAAAGTTTTGTTTCTTTTTTAAAAATCCATCAAATCTCAGTAACTAAGAGATGAATTAGAAATTCAGACTTTTTTTTTTAGAAATTGCAAAGTGTTTTATTTGTTGGTCTAAAATCAAATGAAGATTTGATTTGGTTTGATCTTTAGAACTTATGTGCAAGGGGGGGCAGAGCTGGTGTCGTGATGATATGGCATGCGATCTTGGAGATCTGAGATCACTGCCGATATCTTTGCTCCTGGACAATTGGATCTAAACCATCCCAAGGAGATGGTGAAAGTTAAGAGCGCATCCTGTCTATCCCAGGGATACCGCAAAGTTCCTGGTAGATCCAGGAGAAGCTCTTTTTGCCAGCGGCAAAGAGGCAGCCATTAAA
>BHFT01051995.1:0-12181 GCA_004320025.1 Laticauda laticaudata
TGCAAATTTTTGCCCCTTTTGAGAGCGGATAACAATGGATGGAACATTTTGCTCGTCCGTTGTGTCCTTTTTACAAATGTTTTGCATCCGTTGGGCAGTGTGACACGGCCTTAAATTAGTAAAACAAAATTATTTTGAAAATGTAAATAAGCCAGGAAGATGGTTAGCCCATAAAATAAAAAAAGGAACAAGGAAAAAGAACGGTTGTAGCTCTCCAAGACCAAGAAGGGAAAGTATGTACTCAGGTTAAGGAAAAGAAAGATATTGCTAAGGACTTTTTTACAAATCTATACAATCAAGAAGAAGTACCAGGATAACTTATTAACCAATATTTGAAGGGAAAAAAATTACCAGAAATTACAGATGAAGAGAAATGTGTTTTAAATAACAAAATATCCACAGAAGAAATTAGAAAGGCAATTGGAGCCCAAAAACTAAATAAAACCCTGGTCCCGGATGGAATTTCGTTTGCATTCTATAATAAACAGTTCTATTTTTAATAGATGGCTCTATTCTATAAGGAATTTCAAGAGTTATTGGAGGAATTAATGACAGACCTATATAATGAAGCCCTGGATAGTGCTAATATACCAAAGTCATGGACCGAAGAGTATATAATCCTTATTCAAAAAGAGCAATCAGATCCACAAAAAATTCAAAATTATAGGACAATATCATTTTTAAATGTAGATTACAAGATTTTGGTCACAATATAGACAGAAAGATGAAGTAAATATGAAGTAGGATTATTCATACTGAACAGAATGGGTTTCTGCCATATAGACAAATGAAGACAAATACAAGAATAATTATGGATGTTTTAGAATTCTAGTGAAGTACAAACAACTAAGAAAATGGCACGATAGTGTTAGATGCCTCAAGGTGTTTGACAATTTGAATTGGAATTTTCCTTATTAAACAACTGACGAGGTCTATATGCAAAAAAAAAATTAGGATTAATTTAAACAATATATAAACCCAAACCGACAAAATAATATAATAAATGGGAAAAACATAAGATAATAATCATAAGGATGAAATAAGGGTGTAAGACAAGGAGTCCCTATGGCTCCCCTTACTTTATATATTACAGAGACTACTGGTATCAAAATCCACTCAAAATAAGAGATCAGGGGGGTAAAAGTTAAAAGAAGAGGAGTACGAGTTTCAAAGTATTTGCTGAGAGAGAGAGGAGAGAGATAGATAATGCCTTTCATAGTGGAAGATTCCCCTGGCAAACAGAGACCTATCTTGATGAAAGAAATAGAAACACCACACTACGGGAAAGCGTGGCAGGGTTAAAAACTAATAAAAGAAAAAACAAACTGAGAACAAAACTGTAACAAATGACAAAAAGAGACAGTAACAGAGAGATAAGGGGAACAGGTGGTAAGTGAAGTAAATATTTCGGGGTATGGCTGAGAGAGACAGATATGATATCGATCAAGTTAAAAAGATAATTTATGATAAATTAACAAATCCAATTATTCACTAAGAGAACTCGCTAGAGTAATTGGGCCACTAGAATTAACAAATTCTCTTATAAGGCCATTCATTACAATGTAAAGACTAGAATATTTTGCCGAATATTTATGTTTCTTATTTCAGACAGTGCCAATCAAGTTTGAAAAAGCTTTTTGAAGAACCAAATATAATATATAGCCCAAATTTAATATGGCAAGGGGAAAAAACTGAAGAATAAATCATAATTGTTGTTATTATAGCAGGAGTGATAGAAAGAACATAAGGAGTATAGACTCTTCCAGATTTTGAAACATACTACTATGCTGCAATAACAACCTCCGCTTAGAGATATAAATTGATAACAGGATGTAACCATTTAGAGGCTTATGATCTCCAGGACTTGGATGGCACACATTTTAGTGTGGTGATGGAAAGAGTAACCACAAACTTGTGCTTTCAGAAGGCATATAAAGAATGTGTTACTAAAATATATAGTATGAAGTATTCCTTATACATATAGGGAATTGTGTTTTACTAAATATTGGGAAAAATATTATAAAGTCTACACATATAATCCGCACATAAGGTCCGCCAGCTTGGGTTATTCTACAATGGAGACAGTTACACATCCAAATGTTTAGATTTTGATAATATTATAAGATATAAAGATCTATTTGCATCAACAGAGGATTAATATGGAGATGATCCAAATACAATTCAAAGGACAGAGATAGCATGGTTGGCCCCTATGTGCAAATACATTGCATTACCAAAAAAGAAAAGAACAATTTGGTTTTAACATGGCACCTACAAAGAATTAGATCCAGTTATTGTTGCATGGAGAGGAAAAGGAAAGCCCTGATTAGATACATAATATAATATCTATTGGGATATAAATTAAAGTAGCAACGTTTTTCAGAAGAATCTCAATCTGCCATCATCAGGCTTCCTGTATATGAGTTTGTAGTGGGTCAGGGGTCTTCACAGTCCGTTTGGTTTTTAAATTTGAGGCTACCTATTGGTGGCAGGGGATGTTTTTTTTCTAACCACATTAGTCATGAGATTGGAAAGTTCTTGGACTCTGTGTTATTGATTGGAGTTTGTTTGATTGGTGGTTTCCTGGTTTCTTCTGTCCTGTTTTGTGGACTTTGATTGAGTAGACTCTTGTCCTGTATTGGAGCTTTTCAGTGCAGTCTTGGGCTTTTGGTGTGAAAGGAACAGACTACTATCTATATTAGGAAGCTAGGCTTTCATCTGGGTGCCTGGTGGGCCACACCAGCGCGGTGTTTGAGCTGGAGGTATCAGAGGAGTATGTTTGTGCCCAGGTGTTTTGTCTTGGCTTTGTGGTGGTGGAGATTCTTTCCTATTTGAGAGATGGCAGGGCTTCCCCAATGCATTGAACGTCGATGGAATCATCTCTTCTATACATGCTTTCAGGTCTTTTTTCATCTCTATGGCTTCTTCTGGATGATTCTGTGGCTGGAGTTTTCTTATAGTGGCTAAGGTTTTAGTGCGCCCTTTTGAGATCATAGATGTTGTGGACCTGTGTTTTAAAATGTGTTGGACTACGTGCGGAGGTGTGTTCCTAGCTTTTTTTTACTCGGGCATTTTTTGTGTTCATTCCAGTGCAGGTACTATATATAATTTTCTTGGTCTGGTCCCCAATGTATGTGGCCAGGCATGATGCACCAGGAAATTAAAACCAATGGCTGTTGAGACCCCTGACCCACATACAACACTCAACTACATGAAAGCCTGATGAATGGCAGATGAGATTCTGCTGAAACGTTGCTACAACTTTAAAAGCACTACAATGACATGGGATAATACCCAAAGGAAACTGAACAGCATACATGTAAGTACCCGCGAAAACTTAAAAAAACAAGGATATATTTGTTTATATATTTGTTTGTTTCTTTTTAAATGTTTTAAATATATGAAACTTAAATAAACTTTATTTTAAAACTCTAAAAAAAAAAACACAACAAAGAATGTTCTTTCTTTGCCAACTCAGAAAGCTCAAACTACCCAAGGAGCTGCTGATACAGTCCTACAGAGGAATTACTGACTCTGTCATATGAATTATATTCCATTCCATTCCATTCCTTTCCATTCCTTTCCATTCCTTTCCATTCCTTTCCATTCCTTTCCATTCCATTCCATTCCATTCTATTCTAATCACAAATGTGTCATTGATGTATCTCAGCCATAGTTTGGGTTTGTGGGTGGCATTAGCCAGGGCTCTGGATTCGAATTCTTCCATGAACAGGTTTGCAATGACGGGTGACAGTGGTGATCCCATAGGGGCTCCTTCAATTTGCTTGTATCTTTGTCCTTTGTATATGAAATATGTGTTGGTTAAGNTCCTTTCCTTTCCATTGCACTCCACTCCACTCCACTCTACTTTATTCCATTCCATTCCACTCCAAACTATTCCTTTCCTTTCCATTCTATTCCACCCTACTTTATTCCTTTCCATTCCACTCCACTCCACTCCACTCCATTCCTTTCCATTCCATCCCACTCAATTCCACTCTAATCTATTTCTTTCCCTTCCGTTCCACTCCATTCCACTCTAATCTATTCCTTTCCATTACATTCCACTCCATTCCAGTCTAATCTATTCATTTCCATTCCATTCCATGCCATTCCATTCCACTCCACTCTATTCCTTTCCATTCCTTTCCATTCCAATCCATTCCACTCCACTCTACTCCACTTCACCCTATTCCATTCCACTCAATTCCATTCCACTCCACTCTATTCCTTTACATTACATTCCATCCCAGTCCACTCCATTCCTCTCCACTCCACTCCACTCTATTCCTTTCCATTCCATTCCTTTCCATTCCACTCCATTCCTCTCTAATCTATTCCTTTCCATTCCATTCCATTCCACTCCAGTCCACTCCACTCTCCTCTATTCCTTTCCATGCCATTCCATTCCATTCTATTCCATTCCAGTCTTTCCATGACAATTGGTCCTTAACCATCTACCAATGGTGCATTAGTGCCACTGTAACTCAATTGTTCCATCTTTCTGCTGGTCAACATCTTCTTCTCATTCATTCCATCTTACCCAGTATTCAATAGTGCAATATGAGAACCTTTACCAAAGAGTCATGTGTAAGAATGATGCAATTTGTCCAAAGTAGGATAATTTAATCATTTGAGCCTGGTCATTTGTGCCTCTGGTAAGAGCTCTGGGTTGATGTGTTTGTATCGGGAAAATGCAGCTCTATAAAAGTTTATTTTTTATTAAAGGAAAATATTTGTAGCTCAGAGTTGAAATGTGGGGTCCTTGGTGCTCTCAGAGCTTGGTTGTTTTCTTACAGATGTTTCATTACCAAACTAGGTAACATCATCAGTGCTAGAGTAGATCTTGGTGATCACTTAGAGTTGAAAACAAATTGATGGCACATAATGACTAGACTAGCACTAGTGGTGTTACCTAGTTTGGGTAATGAATGTTTCTCCAAATATACAATCAAGCTCAAAGAGCACTAAGAACCCCTGAAAGCTTTTCAACCTCCCCAGAACTTGAGATCCCATTAAAAAAAGGTAACAGGTGACTGGTAAGAATTGGAAGTTGAGCCTTCTCTGCCTGAGCTCCTGTTTTGTGGAATATTCTTCCCTTGGAGATTAAAATGTCCCACCCCTTGGAGCAGCTACCGTAGCTTCATGATCACACCAGCCATCACTTTTCCTATTTCAATCCTGTTTTTATATTTAACAGCCAATATTCTTCAGGCTAGGATATGTTGAAAAATTTTTCAAGCCTGACAGAACATAGAGGAACGTGGCATAACTAATTTTACAGTATCTACCCCTTATGTAAGACATTATAAAAGCTGGTAATCTAATGAGCTGATCAAACTTATTAAAATCTCGAGTAGAGACTGACAAAAAAGGACATTTTTGATAATGAAATATTTAGGACATATGTTTAGGTTTGGATAATTAGATTTGTACTGATTTGTTGAGGGGCTAATTGTTATCCAAAACTGATATTTTGAAATCTAGGCATCTCCGTAGCCTTCAAACTAACTTTTCATATTGACTTAAAAATATTATTTTAAAAGGAACATGTAGCGTAGTCAAATCAACAATGACAAGAATACATTACAGATGCCTCATTTGTTTTTGCTTTAGAAATTTTTTGTTGAATCTAATATGACATTTTACACATTAGACTTTTTAAAAAGACTTCAACTTTTTCATTTGTTTATTTTTGTGACCATTTCAATTAAGTTCATTATTACTCCACTCCTTCCCTTCTCCTAGAACTGATCTATTTGTTATATCAAAATATTTCCTTTCAAATTAGCACGCATTTTCATTTTTTAAACAATCCATACCAAAAGTTGCTTCCTTGTGGGCAACAGAATCTCTTTATCTGACCAGATAAATTTATTTGTCAGAAGCATTGCAATTAAAATCAGGCTTACTATATGACATACAATTTAAAATATCAAATGCAAGATTAAAACATGTACAAATTAAGCCGATCTTTCAACATTAATTGTGTTCTGTCACACTGCCATGAGATCCTCAAGTGTACATTGATTGGTACGCAAAGGACAGGTATACATATGTGTTGTCTGCATGTCACTGTGTCACATGTCACAAGTGACGTAAACAGGAGACATTGACTGACACACACACACATATTTCATTCATTCATTCATTCATTCATTTATTCCTCTAATCTGAAAAAAGATGTGTTGATCAGAACCTCCAAAACTATCATTCCATTATTCCTTTTTTCTCCCCCAAATACCAATTATAGCACTTCGACTTATATACCATTTCAGGGTGGTTTACAGCCCTCTCTAAGCAGTTTACAGAGTCAGCATACTACCTTCAACAATCTGGGTCCTCATTTTACTGACCTTGGAAGGATGGAAGGCTGAGTCAATCTTGAGCCAGTGAGGATTGAACTCTTTTTAGGGAGGTGAATTAACCTGCAATACTGCATTTCTAACCACTGTGCCACCATGGCTCCTATTGTTTCAGATTTAATTTGCTTGTGGTACAGCTAGCACAGTGTTAATATTTGCTGGACTTCCAGAAAAATCAGTAGCTGAGCTTCATGAGTATGTTCTCAATACATATAAAACAAATAAGAACCATCTGCTCTATTGTGGGTCCATAAAAATCTATCCTCAATTACCCAACTTCTTCTGGGTTTAAAATGTATCCCAGATCAGAACATGCATGTGCATGCAAACTTACTACTTTCATTAAAAGGCCATGATTGGCTGCTGATTTTTTTTTTTAAAAAAAAACTGGTTGCAAATCATAATATGAGCCGGCTATGATGAGAAATTGAAGTAGCAATCAGTGCTCCATAATAATTCAATTAAAAGATTTTGGCTAACGTGTTAATTTAATTCAGAGTTCTGATGAAGAAACACTGAATTGTGTGATTGAAATTAACTGTGCAAATAAAACGTAGCTGCACCTATGTGCTGATAATCAAAGAAAGGGTTAATGAGAACTGAAAATCCATCACAACTCCTTTCTGCTTCTGAGATTTACAACATTTATTTTGGCATCCATAAAACTAGACAATTATTTTTTGAACATAAGAAAGTGAGATTAAAGAAGAGAATTCTGTGCCCCACTGTACTTGAACAATCTCTGTCTATAATATGCAAGCAATGAACTTTAGAGCTAATTAGATTTGAAAATAAACTGCCTTTCACTTATAACAATTGTGTCATCCTATAGCTTCCGAATACCCTTTGCTTTCTGGCCTTGTAAAGGTCACATCTGACCTTTGGTGATACCATAAATCACAACATTCTGAGCAAGACGGAAGGGTGCAGCAGACGGTACTTCATACAATCTCCCCAACTTTGCATAGTTTCCAGACTATGATCCCAACAAACATAAAACAGTCTTTAGATGGCAATGTAAGTTGTTTTATGGTAGACTCAGTGAAACTACCCAATTGGTAGACTATATTTCAGCTAGACTGACTGAGCAAATAAATACATTTATTCTATTTCACTGCTGGAACAAAACGCTTCCTACAGAAGTGCTCTAAATGTTCTATTGGGAAATGCTTTGTCTTAGTATCTGCATATTGAGTAGTTACAGCAAAATGAACTATCTTTGCAAAGTTAAAGCAAATTACAAAGGACAGAAAAGGTAATTGGAGCCTATCAACAACTTGTACACAGATAGTTAACTGAAAAAACATTTTAATTACTGGTAGTAATTCCTATTCAAATAGAATAAAAAAATAGAATAGAATAGAATAGAATAGAGCAGAATAGGGGAGACAATGGGAATGGGAATAGAGTAGAGTAGAGTGGAATTGAGTAGAGTAGAATAGAGTAGACAATAGGAATGGGAATAGAGTAGAGTAGAGTAGAGTGGAGTAGAGTAGAGTGGAGTAGAGTAGAGTGGAGTAGAGTAGAGTAGAGCAGAATAGAATAGACAATGGGAATAGAATAGAACAGAATAGTGTAGAGTAGACAATGGGAATGGGAATAGAGTAGAGTAGAGTAGAGTGGAGTAGAGTAGAGTAGAATAGAATAGATAATGGGAATAGAATAGAATAGAATAGAATAGAATAGAACAGAATAGAACAGAATAGAGTAGACAATGGGAATGGGAATAGAGTAGAGTAGAGTGGAGTGGAGTAGAGTGGAGCAGAATAGAATAGACAATGGGAATAGAATAGAATAGAATAGGAATAGAACAGAATAGAGTAGACAATGGGAATGGGAATAGAGTAGAGTAGAGTGGAGTAGAGTAGAGCAGAATAGAATAGACAATGGGAATAGAATAGAATAGAATAGAATAGAATTCTTTATTGGCCAAGTGTGATTGGACACACAAGGAATTTGTCTTGGTGCAAATGTTCTCAATGTACATAAAAGAAAAGATACATTTGTTAAAAGTCAAGAATCATAAGCAGTGGTGGGATTCAAATATTTTTACCACCGGTTTGCTGGGTGTGGCTTGGTGGGCACGCTTTGCCAGTGTGCACAAACTTTGCATGCATGCGCATGCCACATGCACCTTTTGCGCAGGCACAGAGGCATTAACTCACCTCCTGCAAGCCTGCATGATCCCAGTCACTTCAGTAGATACTGTGTGGCACTCTTCTGTGTCGCGCAAAGCAGCTACACTTCAAATTCAGAGGACAAAGGTGAGTATGGGAGCCCGGGTGGGTGGGTAGGCCCAACAGCAGAGCGGTAGAGAAAACCGGTTTGGTCTCAGCTGCTCATCGCTGCTACCAGCTCGACAGAACCAGACCGAACTGGAAGAATATCACCATTGATTATAAGGTACAACACTTAATTATAATCATAGGGTATAATCAGTAATCAAATCATACTAGGAAACAGTCAATATAAATGGTAAGGATACAAGCGACAAAGTTATAGTCATACAGTCACAAGTGGGAGGGGATGAGTGATAAGGAGACATGATTACTAACTTAAAAACTACCATGATTCACTTAACAACTGTCGCAAGAAAGGTCATAAAATGGAGTATAACTCACTTAACAACTTTCTTGCTAGGCAGTGGAAACTTTGGGGTCAATTGTGGTCATAAGTTGAGGACTACCTGACTTCTTTTTCTAGATCAAACTTTAATTTACCGAATGAAGTCACCTTCTTGGCTTTGTCATTGGCCAAAAATGTCAATATCAGTACATGTTTCTGGTAGCAGCTGACATACCAGCAGATGGTCTGGTTTCTGTGTCTCTCCACATTCACACAGTGTGTTCTTATCTGTGATGTGCCTCCACTTGAACTTGTATTGGTTTTACACTCCAACTTCCAGTCTATTCAGAGCCTTCCAAGTAGTATAAGGGGGGTCAGATCCTTCAGCCATATCCTCCTTTAATGTTATTCCTTGGTCAATGGTCTCCTTCCTCCATCTTTTAACTGAATTTTTTTCTTGTGTATCCTGAAGAACATAAATACTTATATTTTATTGCAGAAAAAACAAGACTACCAACCTACCTTCAAATGAGGTCCTGTATACTGCACGAATCAAAAAGTGGCCTGTGAAAATATTTATAGACTCCTCACATCTTAGACATAAACTGTTTCAACTCCTTCCCTCAAAACAACACTATAGTGCACTGTACACTAGAGGGAGGGTGAAAAATGGGCCTCCCAGAGGCTCCAGAGGCCATAAATGGGCCTGTTTCCAGCCTCCAAAGGACCTCCGGAGTCCAGGGAGGCCATTTTCACCTTCCTGGAGGCTCGAGGAAAGCCTCCGGAGCCTGGGGAGGGCAAAAATGCCTCCCTGCCCCTCTGTGCTACAGTAGGCCAACTAGACCACATCCACATGGCCACACCCACCGAGCAANTGCCCCTCTGTGCTACAGTAGGCCAACTAGACCACATCCACATGGTCACACCCACCGAGCAACCGGGTTGCTGATATTTTTGAAGCCCACCCCCGGTCTCATCTGACCTCAGTATTTTCTCCTCCAGCCTGCATATTTTCTCAAAGTGAAGAAAATTAACCACTTTGGATTTATTTTCATTTAAAACATGAAGTAAAGGTTTCTTGAATGTATCCCGTTCTTCAAGCAGATACACCCTTCCCATGCTAATTTATAAAATCACATACCTTCCTCATCTGAACGACAGAGTGGAATGGCTGCCTCTTCAGGACATTTATTTATTTTTATAAGTGGCTTCTTCTCTTTGCCTTTTTTCTGCAATCAAGAATTACATTCTAAGTAACTGATTTTCTGAAGCATGAAATGGATATATAAATACAATGCTGTGGCCTGTAACATTCAATTTCAGATTCCTTTGTTGAGCGACATCTATCTGACAGAAAACTAAAGATTCTGTCTTTTTGGAGAGCCAGAGGTAAATTTTCAAAAAGCATTAAGCATGTCAGGGGAATTTTAAAACCTTACCTTTCCTGGATTTAAAAGATACCAACTATTTTTTAGCCCTCTGAAATGCATATATAATTACTTTTCCACCTTTTCCCCCACCACTTTCTAGCTCGATATTTATTGCTGTAATCCAGCCTAAAAATACAATTCGTACAGTATTATCAGTGTTTATCTGAACATTTCAACAGAATTTACTCTTTATAATTTACTCTTTAATAATTTACTCTTATACCTAACTATAAAATTATAGGCTGGCTACAGAATCCATGCAGCTTTCATAAATTTAAGTGTGTGCAGTGTAAATACAACAATAAAAATAAAATAAAATAATTTGCAAATCCCTACTTGAAAGAAAGGCCTGTGGAATTCAGTGACTTTTGCTTCCTGGTAAATGTGTGGAGCAAGAGTGAGTGTTCTAATATCTGAGGAGCTACCACAAAGAAGAGGGAGTCAAGCTGTTCTCCAAAGCACCTGAAGGCAGGACAAGAAGCAGTGGATGGAAACTAATCAAGGAGAGAAGCAACATAGAACCAAGGAGAAACTTTCAGTCCAAGGAACGGATTGCCTCCAGAAGTTGGGAAATGCTCACTGGAGGTTTATAAGAAGAGATTGGACAATCACTTGTTTGATGGTATAGGTTCCCTGCTTGAACAGGGGGTTGGACTAGAAGACCTCCGAGGTCCTTTCCAACTCTGTTATTCTGAGTTACCTTTAGATAGGACTTTCATATTTGGCATCTGGTAGACCACTGATGGGAAAATGATTTGATTGCTTATTGTACCCTATGACTATTTTTAAGTGTTGTACCTTATGATTCTTGACTCTTGATTAATGTATCTTTTCTTTTATGTATATTGAGAATATTTGCACCAAGACAAATTCCTTGTGTATCCAGTCACACTTGGCCAATGAAAGAATTCTAATTCTAATTTGGTATTTTCAGAATTTCTGCATTCTACTAGATTTACCGGTTGACTGCCATCTCCTAAGAAAGAGGTCCCCAAACTTGGCAACTTTAAGACTTGTGGACTTCAACTCCTAGAATTCTCCAGCCAGCATAGTTGGCTGGAAAATTCTGGGAATTGAAGTCCACAAATCTTAAAGTTGCCAAATTAAAACTTGGCTTCGCGTGAAAGGACGGCTATTATCTATTAGGAAGCTAGGTTTCATCTGGGTGCCTGGTTGGGGTGTTTGAGTGGAGGTATCAAAGGGAGTGTGTTGTGTGTCCCAGGTGTTTGCCTGGCTTGTGGTGTGGAGTCTTTCTATTTGAGAGTGCAGGCTTCCAAATGATTGACAGTCTGGTGGACAGAGAACAACCAATCAATCAAGCTCCAAGTCCAGTGAACACAGACCAAAACTCCCAGCCAATCAAATAGTCCAGCCTCAAATTTGAACCAAAAACTGTGAGACCCCACATCCATACAGAACGCCTGATGATGGCAGATGAGATCTGCTGAAACGTTGCTACAACTTTAACAGAACTACAATGAGCTACAACTTTAACAGAACTACAATGACTATATATATATATGTGGATCTCTGGTTATTCGGGTCTCCCGCGTAGAATTGGAAGTATCTAGCAACGTTTCAAGAAGTCTCATTCATCATCTCAGGCTTGTTTTCTTCAGCTCTGTGCTTCTCAGAGTAATGTGAGCTTGCAGCTCCTTCTTCCTTTTAACTGCTAGTGGGGGCTGTGACTTTGGTGGTGGGGGTTTGGGGCTGTGTTCTGATTTGGTAGGGGTGGTGGCTTGTGTTCTGATTGGCTGGGGGTGTGTTCTGCTTTGGTGGGGGCCTGGCTGTGCTCAGGTTAGCTTAGTTTGCTGGGGATTT
>BHFT01051996.1:0-14979 GCA_004320025.1 Laticauda laticaudata
TATAAGGTACTCATGGAATCGTTTGACCCCGGCAAATGATTGCCAGGGCTTCGCGATCAAGTTGGCTGTAATTACGTTCTGCCTTGGAGAGTGTCTTTGAGTAAAAGGTGACCAGTGCCTCTCTGCCATCTGGAAGCTGGTGACTCAGATGGCGCCGACCCAAAAGGTGAAGTTCGCAGGTGACCGTCAGAGGCAAGGTGTTGCTAAACTGGATAAGAACGGTGTCGACGTTAATAGGTCCTTCATACCTTGAAAGGCTGTCTGTTCTGGTGGTCCCATGTCCAAGCGTTTTTTTTATCTTGCAGTCGATGTAGAGTTCTGCTATTGTCGCCTTATGAGGTAGAACACATTGTAAAAATTTTGAGGCCCTAGGAATGCCTGGAGAATCGGTTTTTGTTTTTTGGTCTGGGAGCGTCTTTGATAGCCTTCCACCTTCTTTTCGGTTGGGTGAATGCCTTGCTCATCGATTAAATAGCCCAAAATTCAACCCGGTTAGTGGCCAGTTCATATTTTTCCTTCTTAACTTTTAGGCCTGATTTTCTTAAAGCGAGTTAAGACTTCTTTTAACCTGGTCTCTAGCTGGCTGGCATTTTTTTGCTGAGACCAGTACATCGTCGAAGTATGGGACGACACCTTTGATTCCGTTTAGTAGGCGTTCCATGAGGCTTTTGGAAAATGGTGGGGCAAACGCTAACACCGAATTGGAGGCAGTTACATTTGAATGCCCCTCTATGCATTACTATGCATTTGTGCCTCTGCTGTTATTGGATCAATGGGTAGCTTGCTGATAAACTTGTGCTAGGTCGAGTTTTGCAAATATTTTTCCTCCCCTGCGAGTGCAATAAATGTTGCACTACTGGCACTGGGTATGCGCTTTTGTTGGAGCGCGTGGTTTAGGGTTGCCTTATAGTCCCCACAGATGCGCATTGACCCATCTGGCTTTACTGGTGTGACGATAGGGTTTCCCACTTGGTGTGTGGTTGATTGGTTCTAAAACCTCTTGCACTATCAACTTATTCAGCTGTTCGTCAATTTTGGTTTAAGTGCGAATGGAACTTGTCTGGCCTTTAACGAATGGGGGCTTATTTTTGGTCTAGGCCAAATGAAATTGGGGTCCCCTGGAATAGGTTCTCCTCCCCAGTTGTAGTAGCGATGAGGTTGATCCCGGTCATCCGATTCCCAGAGGCGCGAACCATTCGATTCCTAGCAGACTAGGGCGGTCACAGGTCGACGATAGTCAGAGCAAGACTTTGCAGGAGAGCGAAGTGAGGCCTTCCTGGAAGGTGGCAACCAGGAGCCAGCTCAACCAACCCGGCCAAACCAGGAGGGAGCAGCGGAGCCATCTCAACCGGCCCGAGAGACTCAGGTGGGAGTGGCATGGCTGACTCACATTTCCAGGAGGTTCCATGGAGAAGGTCAAGAGAAGCAGCGATCCCATCCGAACCACTTGAAGACCAAAACAAGACTGAGCCGCGCAGGTCAACTAAAACTAGGAAAAGCCCCACCTACCTGCGCGACTAAGTCACCTATGTTGGACTGAACTAAAGGGGGAGGGTGTTTTGTATGGAACTTAGTAGGTTCCAAGTACTTCATTCTGCTTGGCCAAAAAGGCCACTTACGGATTGGTTCGCTAGGAAGAATTAAATAACTGTCATTGGCCACAAGCCGGCAGGCTAGTCGCCATATAAAGGGCTGCCGCGGCTTGGGCTATGTTCCGTTTCTTTACCTAACGGTTTGAAATAAAGAGTTGTTGTTTGGAACCCGGTCTCACGCGCTTCTTTCGGGACAGAACACTTGTGATACTGTTAAAAGTTGATGGGTTATTGTCAGGCATCTCATGTCATTAAATAAAGGCTTGTCCTTTGGCAGCCCTTCCCATTCAAACTGAGTGCTACACTAAATAATTGGAACCTATGAGAGGCACAAAAACTGCAGAGAAATCTACACTCAACCCTATCTATGGCGTGCTATCATACCTCAGGATAATTTGGATGCTACTGCTTGTCCAAAATGAGAAGAGTCGGATTGGAATGTCTGCAGATTGAAAGTCTTTTATTGGTAGCTTCTATCTTTTCCAATAAGCACTTGTTTCGAATGCTGTCCCAACAAATTATGCCCCTGATGGCTCATGTGATTAAAAATGCAGAGTTGGAAGTTAGCAAAGCCCATGTTTGAAATCTAAGAGCTGCATTTCAGGGTGAGCTCCCATCATTTGCTCCAGCCCCTTCCAGGGATATGAAAGGAGATCCCATAGGTGTCCCCTGGGCAAATGATGATATTCACTGGCTAATTCTTTCAACTCGGAAGTGCCTTAAGTTATTTCTCTGACACGAAGAGGAGGGGATGTCCCTGATAACAATGCATCTCACCATTAGGCAAAAGCAGAAAAAAGCAACAGATTAGGGGACTGGAGGCTCAAGTGTAGTATGAACGGTTGTAGGGATTGTGCGTGTCTTGTCTAACAAAGAGAAGGATTATGGGTGACATAATAGCAGTCTTCTAGTATTTGAGGGGATGTCAGAGAGAAGAGGGGGGTCAATATATTCTCCAAAGCATCTGAGAACAGGACAAGAAGTAATACATGGAAGATCATTAAACAGAGATCCTACCTAGAATTAAGGAGAAATCATCTGACATTGAGAACAATTAATCAGTGGAATGACTGATAGCTAGAATTTCTGGATGCTCCATCACTGGAGATTTAAAAAAGAGATTGGACCACCATTTGTCTGGAATGGTATAGTCTTCTGCCTGATCAGGGGGGTTGGGCTAGAAGACCTCCAAGGTCCTTTCCAATTCTGTTATTCTGAATTCTGTATTCTTAGGATAGGTGTTCCACCCCAGCAATTGCCCTATTGTTGGAAGGTTTCTTATACACCCAGTTTCGCTTGCTACCTTCAGGTGTGGTAGAATTGGCTGGTCCTTCCTCCATATTGATGTGAAATTCCAATGCTGACTTGTTTGGCTTTTGTTCATCTTAATTAAAACAGCAAGTAAATATAGAGGTATTTCCTGTGTGCTGAATTTTAACTACAGTTTTGATGTTGTGGTGCCCTCAAGACAGATGTTGAGGGCAGAGGCCCAGCGTGTAATGAGGCAGAACAATGGGGAATGCATAAGCACTACAAGGGAATTTTATTAAACAAACAAATAAACTATTAATTCAACTCAGTGCAAGGTTTGTGAAATAACCTCAAGTCGCCCTGACTCTACCCCCAATTAAGGAATTACAGTTGTTAAAAGAGAGTTGTTTGCAAGTAAAGTAACATTTAGTCTAAAGAGGGACCTATGTGAGAGTTTACATTTCTGTAAGACAAAATTTAAAGTGATTTAAATATATTTTGTGTAGTCCTGACAAGATGGTTTTGCGAAATCTGGTAACACACAAAAGAAGATCTATGTGAATCAGCAGTTTATCTTGTTTCCTTCGAGATGGTGTTTTGATGCAATGAAAATGAGAATAGATTCTCAAGGAATAAACTTTCTCTCCCCTTATTCCATTTCTGGGATCTCTGCAGATCAAACTTAATAATGGCATCTCAGGGTGAATGATTGACAAGAACAGACATGCCCAAAAGAGAGGTTCTTCCATATATTTCTGAAAGCAATTAATCTGACAAATGCATCCAGATAAAGTTTAGCAGCATTAGGAGGCATACTTCTCAAAACTCAGGGGATTTATGGGGATGGGTAGGCGGAAATGCTTGGGCAAATTGAAACATGATGCCAAGGACAGCTCCTCTTCACTTGTGAGGTTGGTGATCTCATCAGCAACACACCTAAAGTAGTGTTTCTCACATAAGTAACTTCAAGACATGTGGACTTGAACTCCCAGAATTCCCCAGACAGCATGAATGTCTTAAAGTGGCCTAGGTTGAGAAACACTGCTTCAGAGTATTCTGAAATTTACCCTCTCCAAGAGAATTCTCTCTCAATTTTGGCATCTTTCAGAAGTATGGGCTTCCAGTCCCAGAATTCCTCAGCCAGAGGGGGAATTCTGGGAGCTGAAGTCCATACATCTTATAGTTGCCAAGGTTGAGGATGCACCGCTTGAAGAGGTGTGGAGGACCACAGCCAAGTTCTCCTAAATCTGTTGGTTGACTTATAGCCACAGGGCCATTCCAGAAGACCCTGGTTTGTCTGGATGCACAACTGGGCAAGGTACCGCAGTAAATCATACTGACTGTTGATTTAGAAAAAGCATTGAGCTTGGATGAGCTATCTGCTATTTGTCCACCTTCTTTTTGTCTTTGTCATCGGGGTACTTTGGCATGATCTCAGAATTCAGTGACCAATCTGCAGCTCAGTTTTGCGCAGCCGAAAACTAAAATATCTTTATGCTGGAAATAGATCAGATGATTGATGGCTAGAGCAAAACCTTCTGCCTAGGTTGGGACTACCACTCCCAGAATTCCTACTTATTTACAATTCTGGATGTAACTCACCTCATAGGGCTGTTGTGAAAATCAGAGGAGGAACGTGTATTATGTATGTTTGCCACCTTGAGTTATTTATAAAGCGATTAAGGTGGGATTTTAAAAAAATGTAATAAATAAATAAACACATTTGAAGGGCATTGGTTTAGGAAAAATTGAGCCAAGGAAAACATCCTTCCCTCTTTTGTTTCTCATAATGTTAGAATTTGGGCACTAGCCAACAAAACTGATTAGCTGATCCAGGAGACAAAATAAACATTTGTACATGGTGCATAATTTTCTAATTACAATAGGCATTGTCTTTCCAGGTTTCATTGTCATTCCAGGAAGTAAAACAGAGGATGAGGCTTTCCCCTCATTTCTATTACCCATGAGAAAGCTCCCCCATTCAGTTTATTTTTATTTATTTATTTTCATCCTGCCTTTATTATTTTTATAAATAACTCCAGTTGGTGAACATATCTAATATTCCTCCTTCCTCCTATTTTCCCTGCAACAACAACCCTCTGAGGTAGGTTGGGCTAAGACAGGGTGACTTGCCCAAAGTCACTCACCTGGCTTTTATGCCTAAAGTGGGACTAGAACTCCCAGTCTCCTAGCGATTGGCCCAAAGTCATCAAGCCCACTTTCATGCCTAAGGCAGGTCTAAATCTCATCATCTCCTGCTGATTGGCCCAAAATTACTCAGCCGGCTTTCATGCCTAAGGCTGGACTAGAACTCATAATCTCCTGGTGATTGCCCAAAGTTACCCAGATGGCTTTCATGCCTAAGGCTGGACACAGTCACAGTCACCTGGATTCTAGCTTGGTGCCTTAACCGCTAGACCAAATTGGCTCCCACTGACTTAATAACAGCAAGGGTGTCTGTAGTGCCCTCCCAAAAAGTCAAATTGGCAGTCAGAACCATGTGATTGAATGTAAAAAATGGGAGTGTATGTGTGTGTGTGTTGTCTGGCTACAGTTAGTTTTGGAAAATAATAGTAATAACAATATTCATAGAATCGATAATAATCATATAATATTTGCTTGTCCATATTAATATACCTTCATTGTATAGTTAATCATTCTCTTAAACTTTTGAGTTTCTAAATTCTGTTTCTGTCAATTAACTACTGATAAAACGAATCTCCTGTTAAAAAATATTCTGTTTCTTCCTTCTCCTTTATTTTGAGAGTTAATCTATCCAGTTCTGTGCATTCTAATATTTTTATTACATTTTCATCTGTAGGGATCTCTTCATTTTTGTTTGCAGATATTCTGAGTTGCTGTACAAGTAGTCCTTGACTTACAATCATTCATTTAGTAACAATTTGAAATTACAATGCCACTGAAAATAGTGGCTTTCAACCAGTCCTCGATGTTGCAGCATCTCCACAGTCAAGTGATCAAAACTGGATGTTTGGCAACCAACATGTATTCACAACAATTGCAGCATCCCAGAGTCGTCACAAATTATTTATTCTTTATTGGCCAAGTGTGATTGGACACACAAGGAATTTGTCTTGGTGCAAATGCTCTCAGTGTACATGAAAGAAAAGATACATTCATCAGGAATCAAGAATCATAAGGTACAACACTTAAATAATAGTCATAGGGTATAATAAATAATCAAATCATACTAGGAAATAGTCAATATAAATCGTAAGGATACAAGCAACAAAGTTACAGTCATACAGTCACAAGTAGGAGGCAATGGGTGATAGGAACAACAAGAAGATTAATAATAATAGAAATGCAGATTTAGTAAATAGTTGGACAGTGTTGAGGGAATTATTTGTTTAGCAGAGTGATGGCATTCAAGAAAAAACTGTTCTTATGTGTAGTGCTCTACAGCATCATTTTGAGGATAGGAGTTGAAAAAGTTTATGTCTGGGATGTGAGGGGCCTGTAAATATTTTCACAACCCTCTTTTTGACAATATAGAGGTCCTCAATTGAAGGCAGGTTGGTAGTATTTTTTTTTCTTCAGTCCTAATTATCCTCTGAAGTCTGTGTCTGTCTTGTTGGGTTGCAGAACCAAACCAGAGAGTTATAGAGGTGCAGATGATAGACTTAATAATTCCTCTGTAGAATTGTATCAGCAGCTCATTGGGTAGTTTGAGTTTTCTGAGTTGGCGCAGAAAGAACATTCTTTGTTGTACTTTGTTGTGTTGTGCATATACAACCTTCCCATCTGGGTCAGACAAACAGTCAATGGGTGAAGCTGGATTTGCTTAAGGACAAGGTGACTCACTAAAAAGTTTAATGATTTGCTTAACAACCATGGCAAGAAAAGTTCGTAAAATTGGGTGTGACTCACATAACAACTGCCTTGCTTAGCAATGGAAATTCTGGTCTCAACTGAGGTTGTAGGTCAAATATTACCTGTATACCGCTGCATCCAGTTGTTAGAAAGGTAGACAGCAAGTCTCTTTTGAAAAGCCTCCACAAAGCCTTTGTTCTGTTCTTTTTATAAGTCTCTTCTTCCCCATTACAACTACAATTCATTTGCTATCACTTGTTGACACAAGGAACCAGCCTGAACTTGTAGCGTAAAGTAATAAAGGTGTGTGTATATCCCCCTCGCCCGCCTTTCTTGGCAAGGGCTGTCCTGCAAATTTGGCCTGTTGTCAGAAGAAGTGACTCAGCAAAAAGTCTTCTGAAATGACAATCCTGTTCAAACTTGGCGCCAATAAATTCACTGCTGAAAGAATGGAATAAGGTTGGCTGTTGCGTTTATTGTAATCTAGGCTTACTCCAGCTTGCGGATCTGGTGAAGTAATCCAGCATGTTTGGAGACCAGGCAGCTGGCTAAAGGGAACTGAGCTAGCCACATTCTCCAAATGGGTGTTAATTTCACCTGTTTGAAATGTAAAATAAATGCCAGTAAAATAAATAAATAAAAATGCCGAGCTGCAAATTTGGTGAATACACCAGTGTTTCCCTGAAGACGTTTCGTTCTTCATCCAAGAAGCTTCTGCAGTTCAGAAAGGTGGCTGGGGAATTCTGGGAATGGAAGTCCACCCATATTAAAGTTGCTCAGGGTGAGAAACACTGTCTTAGAACAATGACTCATATTTTTAGTAAACCCTTATCCCGAAGGTGTTTTTTGGTGCAAAAATCAAAATAAAAGGATATCTAAATGGCCCAAATCTGACCAAGCATCATACTTCTTACTTGAAATTTGGTCAGGTTCTGTGGTTCTTTCCTGAATTCTTGGATGTTATCGGTGGGGAGAAATCCTATACGGTATGGTGTATATAAGGGTTTCATTGTTAACCATCGATGTGGTGTCCCTCAAGGTTTGTGATGATGAAGCCTTGGGCCACACTGATCAAAAGTTGAAAATGTAGCTCTAGAAAATTCCCTACACTGAATCAGATTGTGTCCATCCAACTGAATGTCTACGGAGATTCTCAGTCATCTAGGTCATGTTGCCGCAAAAGTGCTTTTTCAAAAGGCAACTGGACTTTGTTTTCCTTAAAAACTTTTCATTACTTATCCAAGAAGCTTCTTCAGTTCTGACAATGAACTGTCCAAAGCACCTCTGGGACATTCAGATCAATCAAACATGTATCATTGTTGAATTAATGATGCAATCAAATCCTGGATTTTCTGCCAACCAAACATTGGTTATGTGCATCAAGTCAGTGTTGACTCTGAGTAACCACACAGATTTTCTCTTTCAAGTCTTCCAATGGTGCACCAGTCAGCACTGTAATTGAGTCCATCTACTTTGCATCTAATTGTCCTCTTCTGCTCTTTCCTTCCATTTTTTCCAGCATTAGAGTTTTCCCTAGAGAGCTAAGATGGCGTCTCAAGATGGCACCACCAATGGTAGCCTCGGTGAAATGGTCCCCAGTTAGTATACTGGGAGTTTATACACTGGAGACAAATTACTTGTGTGTCCGATCACACTTGGCCAATAAAGAATATTCCTACATTCCTAAGTCTTTGCATAATGTGTACAAGCTACACATTTGAATCTGGTTGTTTGTGCCTCCAGTGAGAACTCTGCTTTGATTGCTTTATTGGCTACCCATAGCATTCTCAGGCATTTTGTCCGGTCCCTGTCTGTTGATCCCTACCTAGATCCATCAAAAAACTAGATCCCATCGATCAGGTGTCCCCAACCCTCTGTCTACAGCCCAGTGACAGGGCGCAGCCTGTTCGGAACCGGGCCACTGAAGTGATGTGTGAGTGTGTGTATGTGCACGCGAAGCTGCATTTGTGAAAGCACTGTGCACAACTGTGCACAAAACTATTCCCTCGTCCCCCCCGAAATGAGAAAGTTTGGAGACCGCTGCTGTTGTAAGACCCAAGAGGATTGTAAGTTTTAGCACCAATGAGGCTGATTTTTTCATATGTCCCTAAGCATATTTTGCCTATTTCCCCCACCCTGATGAATTCCAACAGAACAAAAGCACAATACAGGATGTCCCTTGTGTAAAAACAGGAAATTTCCTCCCCTCCTCCTTCCAAGATGAGTGGTTGTGGAAGACTCACAAAAGCTCATGAAATGAGGAAATGATAGAGCCTCTATCCTTTTCTGTCTGAGTTTATGCAAAGGAAGGAAGGTGGATTGCATAGATGAAGCTAAGGAGAACTTTCCCATTCCAGGAAGGACTTCACAATGCGAAACCTGTTGGAATACACATACTGTCCTGTTTGATACTGTCATCCTCAAACAGGGAGAAAATTCCCTATCCTCAAGACAGGACAAGATCTTGATTTTGCCCGTTTACCTAGTCTTTTTCCTTTGGGAAGAGACGTATTAGATGAAAGCGATTTCTATGTAGAGGTAAGATGAGGAATTACAGCAGAAAATAGCAAACAAGAGCCGAAATAAAAACGACATTGTCTTTTTAGTTCATTTACACATAAAATTTAATTGAAATTAAGTATAGTGAGTATGATAATGCTCCAGAGAGGAATTTGGTCTTTTGAAATTTCTCACTTCCTACACATGAAAGATTGAAAATGGGCAGGAACTTTTGGAGATTTCCAGCAGCTGTACTAAAGGGTCATGTCCAGAGCCTTATGGATTTCAATTTGTGTCCTCCTGTTGTACATCATTGGTTATGTTACACAGACACAAAGAAAGGATTCTCCCAGGTCTTGGATATAACCTTTCCCTAATTTCTCTTTTAGGTGGAACAATTCTTAAAAGACATTAAATGCTTGACACAGATATGATGGAAGAAGAAAACATTTCCTGAAAAGCATTTTCAGGAGTGGAAACTTGCAACTAATATGAAGAACAAATACAGGTAGCCCTTGATTTATAACCATTCATTTAGTGACCGTTCAAAGTTACAACAGCATTGGGAAAAAAGTGTCTTCAATCTCACAGCCATCACAGAGTCCCTGCAATCACATGATCAAAATTCAAGATGGCAACTGGCATGCATTTATGATGGTTGCAGTATCCTGGGGTCACGTGATGGCTGTTTATGGCCTTCCCAGCTGTCTTCTTTGACAAGCAAAGTCGATGGGGGAAGCCGGATGTGCTTAATGACTGCATGATTCACTTAACAACAGTAGTGATTTGCTTAACGACCGTGGCAATGAAAAGTCGTAAAATTGGATTGAATGACTGCCTTGCTTCGTAACAGAAATTTCTGGTCCTAATTTTGGTCATTAGTTGAGGATTACCTGTACAGCGCCGGTGGTACAATTTTAGGGCAGAGACAAAAGACACAAGGTGGGAAGCCAAAGTCCTTGTAAGGTGAAGCTACAGCCCAGATCCAGCGAATATGTGCAAATCAAACATGACATTTTGGTTCAACAACAAGTTATTGCTCTGCTTCGCTTCTGTCTTCCAGAAGATACAAGATAATTTCACACAGAAACATTGGTCTTTTTTTTTTATACAAAGCATGACTGATTTCATTTGGTATGTTCCCTGATAAATGTAAATATAGTATAAGGATGTGCATGTGTATGTCATGTTTTGTGCACACACACAGACACGTCTATGTAAATAATTACATATATTCTACCATCTATTTATACTTATTTCATAGGGAACTTATGACAGAAAGTAGTGGGAAAAAATCATTGTAAAAATATCTTGTAAGCACTGTGGAATGCACAAATAAGTCTATATGACACGCACCCACAGCTATGAGATATTCTGCATTTCATCGGGTGTGTTTATGTGTTATTCCTTCAGATGCAGGGACCTCTTGAATTAAAAATGTGGAAACAGTGAGCATGTATTGTATTTTGAGAAATACAAAATTGTACATATACACACACACACACACACACACACACTGTTCAGCTTTCTTTGGGTATTATCCCACGTCATTGTAGTTGTGCTTTTAAAGTTGTAGCAACGTTTCGGCAGAATCTCATCTGCCATCATCAGGCTTCTGTGTTGTGCTCGTCTGTGAGTCAGGCTGACTCAATACAGAACTCAATACGAACTCAATACGAACTCAATACAGAAGCCTGATGGTGGCAGATGAGATTCTGCTGAAACGTTGCCACAACTTTAAAAGCCCTACAATGACGTGGGATAATACCCAAAGGAAGCTGAACAGCACACATGTAAGTACCCGCGAAAACTTAAAAACAAACATATATATATATATACGCATATATATATTGTATGTATATACTTTGCATATATACACAATATGTATATGTACACACAAACACACACATATTTTTATGTGTATCTATGTGTATACAGATAGTCTTCGACTTACAACAGTTCATTTAGCGATCAAAGTGACAACGGCACTGAAAAAAGTGACTTATAACCATTTTTCACATCTACAACCATTGCAGCATCCCCATAGTCACATGAATAAAATTTGGATGCTTAGTAACTGACTCATATTTATGACTGTTGCAGTATCCCAGTGTTGTGTGATCCCCTTTTTTTGTGACCAACAGGGAAGCTGGATTCATTTAACAACCGTGTTACTTAATAACTGCAGTGATTCACTTAACAACAGTGGCAACAAAAGCCATAAAATGGGATAAGATTCACTCAACAAATATTTCAGTTAGTCACAGAAACTTTGGGCCGCCAAGTGGTCGTAAAGTCGAGGACTCTGTGTGTGTGTGTGTGTGTGTGTGTATCAATAAAAACTACGTAGTTTGAAACACATTTCATTTAAACTCACTGCTCTGAAATGAACCAAGACATCTTGTATGGTCTCTGGTTGCTGGTTTTAACATGGAGCGTCATGCGGGCCAAAGCGATGCCATTCTGAGCTCGGCTGTGGCCATGCAATTGGAAAAACCATCACTGGGCATGTGCACCAACCCCGCCCCTCCCCACCAAAGTGTCAGCCACACTTTGAATTACAGGGGCTTTGGGATTGTGTCAAGACCTCTGCTTGTGGGGTGTTTAAGGAATTAGATAGCAAGCAAATGGATAGGCAGGCGCGTAAGAAAATCTCTATTGCCTAATAGTATTATTGTTATGCAATAATTCAAGACTTCCATAGTATTCCTTTTCTTGACCAAAGATTAAAAGCCGGTGAAGGGAATCCAGGGCTGTGAGCCATATGCATTTCCAACATCTTTCCAGTGCTTCTCCTGAAGCCTTCCCTGGGAAATGGGAAAGTAAAATGCCCACATTTAGCAACATGGGTTTTTGCAATTCCTCCAATACATTATAAAAAGACAAATGAGGTATAGGAAGCCTTTGACAAGCTTGAGAAATTTATTTTATTTTTGGAGGTATTATTATTATGATCGGTGTTAGGTGCGATAACAGAAGGATGTAGAAAGATATTGACTTGCCTAAATCTGGAACATCTTAAAATGGCCCACATGTAAACAACAGTATTGTTACTAGATGTGACTTTTATGATTCCCAAGTCTCAGGATGAGTTTGAATCCTAAAGCAGAAAATTAGCCAATATTGACTGTGACCCATGATTGGTGAAATTGGAAAGAAGAAGAACTCGTCTACCTAGTTCAGGTTCTTAGGAAGGTCTTGATAGGTAGATAAAAGTGCCAAATCCAGTCTAAAGATCTGGTTGACTGTGTGATGAGCCATAATAATAATAATATATTTTACTATACATTATGGCAGAAACTGGCTATGGTGGTCCCAGTAGTTATTTGGTACACTGGGGCCATGCCCAAAAAATCTTGGATGGTGCTTAGAAAATCTGTGCACTTGATAAACATTTGATAATTAAATAAATAAAATAAAATTTCCTTCTATTAACTAAAAAAGGCCATGCTGTTTTGATCCATGTACATAACTATATGATCTATTACAGGTAGTCCTTTACTTACAACAGTTCATTCAAAGTTACAGTGGCACTGAAAAAAAGAGACTTATGATCATTTTTCACACTTATGACCATTTCAGTAACCCTGTCATGATATGAACAAAATTCCGGAGGCTTGGCAACTGACTCATCATATTTATGACAGCTGCAGTGTCCATGTGATCACCTCTTGTAACCTTCTGACAAGCAAAGTCAATGAGGAAGCCAGATTCACTTAACAACTGTGTGACTAACTTAACAACTGCAGCGATTCACTTAACAACTGTGGCAGAAAAGGTCATAAAATGTGACAAAATTAGCAAATGTTTCACTTTGAGACAAAAAAATTGGGGTTCAGTTGTGGTCGTAAGTCAAGGACTACCTGTATGAGATTCTTAGTTCTTGGGAAGAATTCGAAGTGTATGAAGACCAACCCCAGCTAAACAACTGGCAGTTGTGATTTCGCATCTTGTGTACATACATGACCCCAAACAAGCAGATGAACTAGAAAGAAGTGGGATATTTTAACTGTCTCCTACACTGCTGTTAGAAAAAGGATGTGATGATTTAAAGAGTAGAAGGCAGAGGTTGTATTCAACAGGTTCTGACCAGTTCTGGAGAACTGGTAGCAGAAATTTTGAATAGTTCGGTGAACCGGCAAATACCACCTCTGACTGGCCCCGCCCCCATCTAGTCTCTGCCTCCTGAATCTCAGCTGATTGGCTGGGTCTCCTTTTGTTGCCCTGCACAGGAGAATGGAGCTGGAAAGCAGGTTAGTGGGGTGGGGAAGGAATGGCGATTCTGCAGTATCCTTCCCCTGCCACGCCTACCAAGCCACGCCCATCAAGCCACACCCACAGAACCAATAGTAAAAAGAAGTTTTGAATCCCAACACTGGTAGAAGGGAAGCAGAATCAAAATAGAGTTATGATGATGTTTGCTTCAAGGAGAAGCACTTGGAAGGTGGCTTCCAAGCAGAAGACATGACCCTGTTGTCTTCTGCAGTGATATTGTCTCTGCTAAGCTTCTGGTATTTTTCCCAAGTTGATAGAATAGAATAGAATAGAATAGAATAGAATAGAATAGAATAATTTCTTTATTGGTCAAGTGTGATTGGACACACAAGGAATTTGTCTCTGGTGCATAAACTCTCAATCAAACAGCAAATTTGCCTGATGTGTCACTGTAAACTATTTATTTTTAATTTGCTTTAAAACTGGAAACTGGAGGTGGTGGTTATTTATGGCTGTGCGCTCAGGTGAGCGCAGAAAAATAATCCTGTTTTGTCCACATCTAGTATGTCAGAATAAAAACTCAGCTACACTGTTCTAACATTTTATATTTTTCTAGATAGGGGCATTTGCTTAATTGGGTCCATTTTACATTGGTGGCAATTATGTCCATTCAAGACCCAGGTATTTGCACGACCAGATTGAACTTGCTGTCAGAAGTTGCATTTCTATAAGGATTTGTGATTCAACAAATATTAAAAATAGTCCTCGACTTACAAACCATTTGTTTAGTGACCATTTGAAGTTACGATGGTGCTGTAAAATAATGACCTGTCCTTGTATTTATGACCATCACAGCATGCCAACGGTCACGTAGTCAAAATTCAGGCACTTGGCAAAGGGCAGGTATTTGTGACAGTCGCAACATCCAGGGGCTACATATGTTCACCATCTGCAACCTTTCCAACATGCAAACTCAATGGAGGAACCTGGGTTCACTTAATGACTGCTCGATTCACTGAACGACTACAGTGATTCACATTAATAATTCTGGTCCCAATTCTAGTCGAAAGTTGAGGACTACCTGTTATTCTATACAGTATCTGTCTTCACAGCACTTCACAGAAATATCCCCGTAAACAACTCAGTTGAATGCAAACTGTGATAACATCTTTCCGAAGATCCCCATGTAGAGACCTCAGATATGATCCCTACAATCCTTACATTCTTTCATTTTCAAAAATCTGGATTCCTGAAAAATGTTTTTGGCATTTGTATTTACATACATTTTCTTTTCCATCTCCAGAGAACAAACTCTGATGGTATCTCCTTGACTTAACTCAGGGGTGTCAAGCTCAGTATCATTGAGGGTCCCATCAGGGTTGTTTTGACCTCGGAGGGCCGGGGTAGGTGGGTAGGTGGGGGCTAAGGTGGGCATGACACAGGACTCGTGTCTGGGGCTCCTGTGGTGGCCAACTGCTAAGGCAGGATTTCCTGAGACCCTCCCTCACTCTCATTATAATCTCCCTCCCTCCCTCCCTTCCTTCTTCTTTTTCATTTCCTCTTCATTCTCTTTTCTTCTTCCTCCCCC
>BHFT01051998.1:0-24634 GCA_004320025.1 Laticauda laticaudata
CTTCTTCCCTGACTGACGAACCATGGTTTTATTCGAAGATGTCTGTGGCAGCACGTCTTTCCTCTGAATGCTGACTGTTTGTGAGCTGCATCCTTTTAGTTCCACAGAGCTGATGCAATTCATACTCCCGCATGTGCAGTGAACGCTTTGCATCCGCTAGGCATCCGCTATGCATCCGCTTTGCTTCCGATAGGCGTCCGTGTTGCATCCGCATCATCCGCTATGCATCCGCTTCGCAATTCTCCCCCAGAAACCCTTCGGATGTGTCATCCACTTCCATCCGCTTCCATTGCTAGGCTTCCTATGAACATCCGTTTAACATCCCCGCTACGTACTACCCCCGTCCGTTCATTTCCGTTCTTTTCCATTCTGTTTATGCAAATTTGGGCCACTTTTTGGAGCGGATAACAACGGATGTAGCCACCCCCAAAATTTTGTCCGTCCACTGTGTCCTTTTTGCATACGTTTTGCATCCATCGGCCAGTGGGACCTAGCCTTTAACAGGTTATATAACTCCACAAATAGGCTATAAACCAATACTTGGTAAAGCATCCATGAAGCCCTTGGAAGAAAAATGTTCAAATGTCTATATGTGTCTGTATCTACAAAGATCAGAATTGTTCAGCCAATACTGTAGACAGCCAAGAAAATAAACAAGTCAATCATTTACCCAATTGATTAACCTAGAATTGTCACTCAAGGTATAAGTGACCAAGCTCAAATTATACCATTTAATGATGTAAAAAAATAGCTCTCTATATAAAGAATAGGTCACACTTGCCAACGGATTGAAAACGTATGTAAAAAGGACACAGCGGATGAGCAAATTTTCCATCCGTTGTTATCCGCTCTCAAAAGTTCCCCAAATTTGCATAAACAGAGCAGATAACAATGGAAAGGAACAGACGTGGGGAGGATGTAGTGGGGATGTAAAGCGGACGTTCGTAGGAAGCCTAGCGGATGAAAGTGGATGGAAGCGGATGACACATCTGCAGGGCTTCCGGGGGAGAACAGTGAAGCAGACGCGTAGCAGATGGAACGGATGCATTTGTTAACTCCTCCTTTCTCCACCCCACAGCCAAGCCCTTCCTCAGAACATCTGTCATCAGTGTTGGGCCTACATCCCAGGTCCTTGAGGAAGTGCCTCTCAACCTCATGGGACTGAGTCAGCTCTCTGAGAGCTTTCTGCACATACCATCTCCTGTTGTACTCTCGGGGCCAGGCACCCCAATGGCGCCTCAGACCAGCACTCCAGCAACAGCCACCTCCACAGTTCCTGGCCCCTTTAAATCTGAGACTATGGGCACAAATCAGAGTGACTGAAAAGAGTGCCAGAAACTGAGTTGCTACCTGCTCACCTTATCTTTGCTTAANAGTCATACAGTTTGTTATTAATAAAGGTTATCTTTGCTTCACACACTTGGTTCATTTTTTTTCTTAATAAAGTGTTGAGGAAAACTTGGAAAAAAGGGTTAAGCCTTGGCATGCTTGTGGGATTGGTAAGGATAGCTGTGGGATGGATAGCTGTGGGATGGGCAAGGATAGCTGTGGGATGGGTAATGATAGCTGTGGGATTGGTTAGGATAGCTGTGGGATAAGGATAGATGTGGGATGGGTAAGAATAGTTGTGGGATAGATAAACTTCCAGTGCAAGCATAATGGGACTGTATGGTCCATCCTCCCAGCTGCCACACCTATGGCTCTTTATTATCAATAACAATTTAATCATTGATCCACACATTGCAACATAAACAAAACTCTTTATTTATGCCCTATTCATTGTAAGGCCACTCAACATACATGGCACAATCTCCTCAGTGTGATGAGACAGGCTGAAGGATGCATCCATTAAGCATCTACCATCCTGTCTTGCCACTCCCCTGCTTCAGCTGGGCAGTTGCACCAGTGTTTCAGGAGGTTGCGCTGCTTCTTACCTCCACGTGAAGCTCTGTTGGGGCCTTGCACATCCACAGTGTCTATCAGGTTTAATCCTTACCTCCATTCACCAGGCTCCATGACTCCATTGCCTTGTTGATGGTCCACAAGCCTATTCTGCAACACTGGGTAGTGGGTGCGCATGAGATCGTGCAGGATGCAGCAAGCTTCCACAATGCTCCTCACAGTCTCTGGGTCATGCTGCATGGTGGTGAGAAGTATCTGGAACCTGTTGGCCAGGATGCCAAAGGCGTTCTCCACCACCCTTCTTGCCCTGGACAGCCTGTAGTTGAAGATCCTCTCTTCACTGGTGAGGTATCTTGAACTGTAGGGCTTCATGAGGTAGGTTGTGAGGGAGAAGGTGTCATCCCCCACGATGAAGTAGGGCACATCTTGTGTGTCGTTGGGTAGGGGGTCTGGATCTGGGAAACCCGTGATGAGGTTGCATTCCAGCCCACCCTTGAGGTCACTGGCTTTGTATATCTGGGCATCTGAAGCTGACCCGTTGCCTGAAGCATCAGTATTCCAAATGTGGGCTCATAGTTCAACTAGATTTGGAATTTTGTCCATCTATCTAGTCCTTCTCAAAGATCTGGCAGAGGCAAATGGTATGGTTAGATGTGTCAAAGGTGACATTGCAGGCTGTCATCTGTTGCAAGTAAAGCTGCCTTTTGTAATTGGCCATGGTAATTTTGTCAATGCCAATGATGTTCAGGTAGTGTTCCAGATGTTTTGGGATTGTACCCAAGTCTGCTATTACTGTATTATTAGGTTGATTGATTTTTTTTTGTATTTATTATTTGTTAAATGTATATGCTACCTGACTCCTAGCATGTTTTACGCTGATAAAATATGACTGTATTTTGTAGATTTGCATTAATAATTTTTAATTCTTACTAGTTTGGAAGAAATAGTATTTTGAAAACTTGACTTTAATTATCTAAGTAAGAAACATCCTAAAATAGTTTAACTTACTTAGCAGGCTTGCATTTATTCGCACTGAATCCTACCTTTTAAAACTTTTCATTATTCTTTTTGGCTCATTATGTTGATAATTTAAACAGATACATTATCCATTTTAAATAAAAGCCCAGATGATTATTAACATAAAAATCCATTTCCAATTGATGTTTCATTTTCAGTTTAAACATCACAGCTCATGCACTGTAGTTCTTTAGATGAATCCTGCATTTCATTTTCTCCACAGTAAAAATATATTGCAAAGTGCTCAGCAAAAATATAAACAACTCAATGAATCAAATCAATGAAGGAGAAATCCTTTACAGAAACTACATTTTCTGTGTGGGATTCTGGACCCCATGGTGATCCTCTATTTGAGATTATGTGTCTGGGTGAGAATTTATCACAGGATAATGGTCTCCTACTGCTAGTATATATACGGTATCCAATGAGTAGCACTATGTGGCAAGATATTCTTGGAAAAGCTACCTTTGGAAAAAGCTCTAAAAAAAAAAGTCTTAATAATATTGTGGAACTTTGTACAAATAAGGTGGCTGTAGAAAGTGACATGGACCAAACAGACCTAGATATGCTATTTTGATAATGTTGAAACCTTTAAGACCAGTTATACTGATTGACAACAGGTAGTTAATGGCCACACCTTTAAAAAATACAGATATTCCCACTCTGATTTTTCAATTGCATATATCAAAGAAGACTACAAATACCCTATGTAATTGGCAATCAGTTGACTTTTTTAAAAGTGTCAGCAGTACTAGAGTCCAAGTGGAAAAATAAGTCACAATTACAGTGAATTTTAGCATGTTAGACATAATTCTTGGTTATTTCTTCAGTCCCTAGTTTGTGTATTTTTATTCAACTCAGCCAGGTGGCAACATCTAGGTGGCTTTACCCAATCATCTGTTCTTGGAAGGAACCTTATAAGATGCTATAAGGAAATGACAGGTTTTTAGTCTGGACAAAAAAGTAAAACAAATAAAGAAAAAGGATGACAAACTTGCAAACTACTTCTGTATTGTCACCAAAAAAATTGTCAAGCTACCAGCAATAACCACTGACCTTATAATTTTTCTTGTAATGATTGTATCTGAATTATCATTTCTGGCTTTCCTAAAAAGTCAGAACTGAACATTGACAATACAACTTTCCTTCTGATTCTACCTTGGGAAAACAAAGGACCTGAATTTAAACAGTCCAACTGCTAGAGCAAAAAGACAAGTGAAGAAGCATTACAGGGAATTCTTGACTTACAACAATTTGTTTAGTGACTGCTTGAAGCTACAACACTTCTGATTAATCTATGACTATTTTTCACATGACCATTGCAGGATCCCCATGGTCAGAGCAGAGCACCAACTTCCGGCCCAGCCTGGACCCTGGGCTCAAGGTGGCACTGACTCTGCGCCACCTGGCCTCAGGCAGGGACCACATACAGGAGCATGCAGTAACGGCTGGAGGGTGCCACCACAACACCATCAGCATTGTGGTCAGAGAAGGGTGCAGGCCATCATCGAAGAATACCTGGAGGAGCTCCTCCAGTGCCCCTCCACTGAAGAAGGCTGGAAGAAAGTTGCAGAGCAGTGCTATCAGAAGTGGAACTTCCCCACACCGTTGGAGCCATAGATGGAAGCATGTGCCTGCAAAGCTCCAGCCATGTCAGGTCCACTTATTTCAACAACAACAAGGGCTTCTTCAGCATCATCCTCTTCGCCATGGTCGATGCTGACTACAAGTTCATGTACATCAATGCTTTAGGCAACCTCATCATGGGACGCAACCTCATCATGGCTTCGCACATCCAGACCTCCTGCCCAATGACACACAAGATGTGCCCTACTTCATCGTGGGGGATTGATGCCTTCTCCTCAGAACCTACCTCAAAAAGCCCAACACTTCAGATGACTCACCCGTGAAGAAGGATCTTCAACTACAGGCTGTCCAGGGCAAGGCGGGTGGTGGAGAACGCCTTTGGCATCCTGGCCAAACAGTTCCAGGTACTTTCTCACCACCATGCAGCATCGCCCAAAGACCGTGAGGAGGATCGTGGAAACTTGCTGCATCCTGCACAATCTCATACACACCCGCGCTACCCAGTCTTGCAGAACAGGGTCATGGACCTCCAGCAAGGCAATGGGGACATGGAGCCTGGTGAATGGAGGCAAGGGCGAAACCTGATAGACACTGTGGATGTGTAAGGCTCCAAGAGAGCTTCACATGAAGGGAAGAAGCCAGCGCAACCTCCTGAAACACTGATGCAACTCCCCAGCTGGAGCAGAAGAGTGGCAAGACAGGATGATAGATGGCTTAATGGATGCTTCCTTTCAGCCTGTCTCTCACACTGATGAGATTGGGCCATGTATTGTTGAGTGGCCCTAAAATGAACACAGGCATTTAATAAAGAGTTGTGTTTTATGTTTGAAATGTGTGGATCAATGATCTACATTGTTATTGATAATAAAAGGGCCAAAGTGTGGCACCTGGGAGGGTGGACCATATAGTCCCAACTATGCTTGCACTGGAGGTTTATCTATCCACAGCTTTTTACCCATTCCACAGGGTGTCCTAACCCACCCCACAGCTATTACCCATCCCACAGGTATCCTAACCCATCCCACAGCTATTACCCATTCCACAGGTATCCATTACCCATCCCACAGCTATTACCCATCCCAAAGGTATTCCCTGCCATCCCACACAGCCTATTATCCATCCCAAAGGCAAATCCCTGCCTATCCCACAGGTATCCCTACCCATCCCACAGCTATTCCCCATCCCAAATTGTATCCCTGCCCATCCCACAGGTATCCCTGCCCATCCCACAGCTATTACCCATCCCAAAGGTTATCCCGCCATCCCACTGCTATCCTTATCCATCCCACAAGCATGCAAAGGCTTAAACCATTTCTAAAAGTTTCCACCAAGAACTTTATTTCATAAAATAAATGAAGTAAGTGTGTGAAGCAAAGATCATCTTTATTAATAACAAGCTGTAAAAGCAAATAACCAAGTGTCCCAAGCAAAGATAAAGTCAACAGGCTAGCCACCAGTCTCTGGCACTCTTCTTAGTCACTCTGAGGCGTGCCCCGTCTCAGGAGTGAAGGGTCCATGTTGCTGTGGAGGTGGCTGCTGCTTGAGTTGCTGAGGTCTGAGGCGCCATTGGGGTGCTGCCAAGATGACAACAAGGGACAGTGTTTGGAGGAAGCTCTCAGAGAGCTGGCTCAGTCCTGTTAATGTTGAAAGCCCCTTCCTCCAGGACATGGGGTGTCAGCCCAATACCGATGACAGATGTTCTGAGGCCAGGCTTGGCTGTGGGGTGGAGGAAGGAGCAGTTGTAGTGGGGATGTCTGGTCTGCAGCTGAGCGAGGTGAGGCTGGGTGGCATCTGTGGCATGGGTGGCATCAGTGGCAATCGGTGGACCAGTGGCGTACGATGTAACCTGTGCTGCTGAAGCTCCTGGTAGCTGTAGCCTTGGTAGGTGAGGGCCTTGTGGAAAGCCTTGGAAGGGCAGTGACATCACCTGGGGTGGAGGAGCAGACCTCGACTGGGTGGGAACAGGTTCACTGGGTCTGGAGGGTTGTGAAGAAAGACCGGTGATCCTGTCCTTGAATCACCTGGTACTGTGATTCGGACATGTCCATGAGGGTCTGGTTTGATGTAGGTGAGGAAGGCTTGCAGTTGAAGGATGGGACGTTTGGTGTGTACCAGCTGAGAGAGGAGATCTACGCTGCTTCTGTATCCCTGATCTCAGCAGGACAGTGTGGCTCTGCCCCTCCGGTCTGCCTCTCTCCTGCCTTTCTGTGGAGGTGGAGCTGGGGGTGGATGTGGGTTGTCTCTAGTGCTGGCAGTGCCCTCTCCTTGCTCCCACTGCATCGGGGTCCTCCACGTGCTCCGCCACGGGAGTGCAGCTGTCCGCGGGTTCTCCGTCATGGCACGCTCCACAGATACCTGCCTGGACACAGGAGCTGACTCTTGGCCAGAAGAGGACTGGCTCTCTGCGGCTTTTCCTGAGAGAGAGGGTTGTCAGAGGGGCTGCTCCTCGGTGGCGGATCTCACCCTCCAAGAAGCTGCACTTGGCCATCACGTAAGTCTCTCGGTCCGTCAGTTTGACCGTGGCCTGGCCAGATTTCTTGAGGTGCAGCTTCCCGTACCAGGTGTGCATGTGCTTCCACCAGCCGAGGTGCACCTCCGAAGTGTAGCCCAGGCTATCCGCCTTCTCTCTCCAAGCAGCCTGCTTCCTTTTTGGTGTCTCGATAGAGCCTGTGTCCCTTCACAAAGATACTCGTTCTCCCTCAGCCATTCCAGCACCCTCATCCTCATGTCCTCTTCAGTTGAGTACTGCCTCCTCTTCCATTGTCGTTCTCACGTATGCCTCTTCCTCACTCTTGCAGGACCTTTGGGCTCTCATCAGAGGGGCTTTGAGGTTGTAGGGGCTGCTCCTCCACACCACCACCACCAGCAGCAGCAAGAAAAACAGTAGCAGCAAAAGCAGGACCACCAGCACCAGCACCAGCAGCACCAGCAGGATCAACAGGACCAGCAGGACCAGGAGCACCAGCAGGACCAGGAGCACCAGCAGAACCAGCAGGACCAGGAGCACCAGCAGGACCAGGAGCAGCGCAGCAGAGTAAGCACCAGCAGAAGCACCAGCAGGACCAGGAGCAGCGCCAGCAGAGTAACACCAGCAGAAACACCAGCACCAGGAGCAGCGCCAGCAGAATGCTTCAGCACCAGAAAGTCAGCCCGAGCAGCAGAAGCCCCAGCAGAAGCAGAGTGAGGCCAGGGGTGGATGGTGGCCCTGTCCCTCTTTTAGGGGCTGGCAGCAGATGGCAGAGGCTTTCTCTCTTTCCCATGGTTGTTGGCTGGCCGGCTGGCTGGCTGGCTGTAGCAGTGTCTGGCAGCAGGTCTTTCCTCTGAATGGTGACCTGCTTGCGAGCTGCATCCTTTTATATCTGCGGGGACTGATGCAATGCATCCTCCCCGCATGCGCAGTGAACGCTTTGCATCCGCGAAGGCATCTGCTAGGCATCCGCTAGGCATCCGCTCTTTCCGCTGTGCGTCCGCTTTCCCTGTGCTCCCCCGAAGCCCCCGCGGAGTGCCATCTGCTCCCATCCACTTCCATCCACTAGGCTTCCGTGAAGCTTCCCTGTTTTACATTCTGGCCACATCCTCCCCCCTTCCGTTCCTTTCTGTTGTGTCCACTCTGCTTATGCAAATTCGCGGGCACTTTTGAGAGCGATAACAACGGATGGAACATTTTTTCTCCCGCTGTGTCCTTTTTACAAACGTTTCGCATCCGTCGGCCAATGTGACAGGCCCTTAAGCAAACCAAGAATGTTTCCTTCCTGCCCTTACAGGATTAGGCCAATAATTTCTTCTAACAACCGGTTCTCCAAACTGCTTAGAATGTTAACAACCGGTTCTGATGAATAGGTGCAAACTGGTAGAATCCCACCCCTGAAGTAAATACAGATAAATGAAGATAGTAAGACAGGGATGGTAGGTATGCTGGTATGCTTATGCATACCCCCTTTAAGGACCTCTTAAGAATGGGGTGAGGTCCAGGATAGAGAGTTTGAGATTGAAGTTGTGGTGGTTTGAGGCTGTAACAACAGAGTTGGGTAGAGCATTCCAGGCATTGTCCACTCTGTTGCTGAAGTCATATTTTCTGCAATCGAGTTTGCAGTGGTTTACCTTGAGTTTGTATTGATTGTTTGCCCATGTATTATTGAAGCTGAAGAAATCATTGACAGGCAAGACGTTGTAGGAGACAATTTTGTGTAGTATTCTTAGATCCGACTTCAGGCAGCACAGTTCCAGATTGTCCAAGCCCAAAATTTCAAGCCTGGAGTCATAGGATATTCTATTGTGAGTAGAGGATTGGAGTATTCGAACCATTACTCAAGAATGAGGTGTTGATTGCCTTAATGGGCTAACAATGTAGTAATGAAGATTCAGTAATAGCATTCTTCTAGCAAGTTAGCATTATTTTTTATGTTGAACATTATGATTTATGGAGCTCCAAAGTCAGGGGAAAAGAGCAGAGTGTGTCTTTGAACATATTTCATAGATGTTTCTGTAACTTTGCTGAAGCAATGGAGTTCCTTGGAGAATTATGTGTTGGATTTTGTATTGGTCTAAATCCGCTTTCTCTTGTGATTAGTAGCTGGTGTGAAATATCTGGGTTAGCCATGCTTGGAATAAATAATTCAAACTAAATGTTCTGCTTTTGTGGTCATTCAAGCCACTGCCACTATAGAGAATACTCAGTCAAATAGACGAGTGACTTAACTCTGGAAAAAGTAATTCTAGCTCCTCTTTTTTCTAATCTATTTGTCAACCCCTCTAGAGAAATTGAACAATTCATCACCCCTTCCACCAACACTGAAAAACATCTATATGCAGATGCTGCTGTTCAGATTGTTCTGCTGCAAGCACCTTTTATATAACACACACACAAACACACACAAACTTTATCTCTTAACAAAAGAAAACTGCACTTAATATACTGTTCCAAAATGGGATTCTGCACTGTGTGTGATCTTTTTATACTATTTAATGTTATTCTCTAACGGTAGTCTTACAGTGTTACATTTCTCTCATCAATCTTCTAATCACTGTAAATAATCTTTGAGTCTCCTATAAATCCAATGATTTTGTCAACTGCTATAATTCTGGAGATTGTCATACTGAAATAAAACTACACAATGCTTTATGACTTAAATTTCATAGTCAACCAGATAACTCAGTGAAAGCAGAGAGCAGGTTTTCTTTCCAGACTTTTCAGAAGATAAGGATGTTAGGCATAGTAATCTAAGCTTCTTTTTGTTTTTAAATAAGTTTAAGGCTATCAGATAAAGGATGTATGAATTCCAATGACTGCCATGTGTCAGCAAAATGTAGGATTTTTGTGTCTCTTTGCTGCAATCTAGTGGTCATGGGATCTGTAAAATGTAAATCTATTTTTTAAAAAGCATTTCTCTCACTTGTTTGCACTTCATTTGCCTGGATGGGACAGGATTATATCAGCCAGTTTCTTCTTGTTTTGGGATTCATAATAAATGGCTCAAGGTTACTCAGTTCCCCAGAATAACTGGGGAAACTGGAATCTGGGTCTCTGTTCCCTAATTCAGCACCTTAACTGTTACCTCTTGAAAGGCCTAAAATAAGTGAATTTTCTAGGACCATTATATATGCATGTATTGTCTTTAATATGTTTAACTGACTCTTGGTTTAATGAAAAGTTACAATCCCACATATGATATTTCATCTGATAATCAGTGCTACCAATATTGGTGGATACACACACACACACACACACACACACACACACACACGAAAATAGTATCTTGTTTAAACATTCAAACAGTAATGCTTGAATGCATTATTATATATTACAATAAGATCCCAATTTTACTTAAGTTCACAGTTTTACATTTTAAAAACAATTTAAAATAAAAGCCAAATATATGGTTATAAGAAACTGTGGTAGCTAGGGCATTATCCTCAGTAAGAATATTTTAAAAATATTCCAGAATCCCACTGATAATGTGGAAAATGTTTTCAGTTAAGTGTGAGATAAAGAATGTTTACCAAGAAAATGGAAATAGGAGTTGAAAAATCCTACAAAAACTTTTTTAAAGAAATGTCTGATTGTTTCTAAAAAGTGTCTCTCTTCCATTCTTGACTTTAAATGAATTTTTGTGGGGCTATCAGATTTTAAGATTTCAATTTGGAAAAATGGGTAAATACGTGTCACATTTTTTCACACCTATTTTGTTTTCACTTGTACTGCATTAAGTTATGCAACTTTTATAAGTCATTCTTATAGATGCATACTAGGTATATTGAACTGTCATACATTACTTAAAGTAAGCAGATAAAATCAGTTAATCAGCTGATCCTGAGAGAGAAGTTATTGGCTGGAGGTGGATGGTGCACTAATGGAGATCTCATTTTTTAGTTTGTTGTCATTTTTGCAATATTAATCAGTTTTTATAATTGTCAAATGTTTGTGTGTTTTATTGTGTTGTAAGTAGTTCACCTTGAAGTGCAAGTTTGGTGGCAAAGAAATTTGATAAAATAAATAATAAATAAATAAAAATTGTGATTCCATGTTATCCAAATGAATTGAAATTATTATTATTATTATTATTATTATTATTATTATTATTATTATTATTATTATTATTATTATTCACATTCCATTGTACTGTCCTTAGCACCATGTTGGAACTCTGGAGAATCAGATAATGACTTGTGCTTTATGACATTCTACAATCAAAGTAGAATACTTTTTTTTCTGACATATCCACTTCACCTCAGGTAAATATAAATTAGATCTTTTTTGCCTAGCTTGGCATAAAGACTTGACTGAACCAAAGACACATCCTTACTTGTTCTCAGATTCATATCTGTGTACAGGGAACTTTTGTAAGAAGATTACTATTAAGCTTTTTCCCATCTAAAGGAAATCAATAATTCATCTGGAGAATTTTTTTTTAAAAAATGAGCAGCATTGATGCTTTTGTACTTACTTATTGGTCAGTAGGAAGGATTGTGGTGATGATTTGTAGTTTTTTGAGCTTGGCAGATCAAGATCAAGACTAATTATTCACTGTGGGAAGTGAAAAAAATAGCTTATGTAGACTTCACACTTTCATTATGGCTATGTTGCTTAACACAGGGATTCAAATTTCTTAACAACCAGTTCTGTGGGCTTGGCCTAATTTGTGAATATGGTTTGGTGGTCATGTGATTGGTTGGGCATGGCTTGTATGTAAATATTATTAATATTTATGTAAATATTGAATTTTTATATAAAAAAGAACAACTTTTATCCAAAATCAGACAAAGCAGACAGGCAGATCTCCCTTAGAGATCTATGATTCTACAATCTGCTGCCTGAATCTGCACTGAAAAATAGAAGTTTCAGTCCTAGAAGGTTCAGCTCTGCTTTTAGATTAGCTAGAAAGCAAGGAATCCAATGATTTCCTGCTTTCTAGCTAATCTAGGTCTCCTGCACAGCAGAACAGCTGATGGTCAAAAGAAAAAAAGGGAAATAGCAACTTGCCAAATGCAGGCACGTTTGATAGCGTACATGCTAGGTAAAGGCTAGGTCACATTGCCTGATGGATGCAAAACATATGTAAAAGGACACAGCGGACAGCCAAAAATCCGGGGGTGGCTCCATCCATTCTTATCCGTTCTCAAAAGGGGCAAAAATTTGCATAAACAGAACGGAAAAGAACGGACAGGGGGAGGACGTATCGCAGATGTAAAACGGATGCTCAATGGAAGCCTAGCGGATGAAAGTGGATGGAAGCGGATGGGACATCCGCAGGGCTTCCAGGGGAGCATAGCAAAGTGGACGCGTAGCGGACAGAACGGATGTGTAGCAGATGATGCGGATGCATAGCGGATGCGTAGCGGATGCAGAATGGATGCAGAATGGATGCAGAGCATTAACGGCGCATGCGGGGAGAATGCATTGCGTCAGCCCCACAGATATCAAAGGAGGCAGCTCGCACGAGGCCAGCATTCAGAAGAAAGACCTGCTGCCAGACATATCTTCATCAGAGACCATGGGGAAGAAGAGGAAGCCTGTGCCATCTTCTGCCAGTCGTGGCAAGAGGGATAGATCCACCATCCCACCCCCTGGCGCTGACTCTGCTGCTGCTGCTTCTTCTTCTGCCTATGCTGGTGCACTGCTGTCTTCTCCTGCTGCTTCTCTGCTGCTGATGCTGTGGTGGACCAGCCTCAAAGCCCTAAGCCCTGATGATGAAGGCCCTGCCAGAGGAGAAAGAGCAAGAAGGAGAAGGGAGAGAGGAACAGTACTCATGCAGAGGAGCAATGAGGAGGAGGTGCTGGGCTGAGGGAGAAAGATATATGTGGAGGAAGGGCACACAGGCTCTTTCGAGCACCAAGCAGAAGCAGCGTCTTGGACACAGAAGGCACAGAGCCGGGCTACACTGCTGATGTCCTCCTCGGTGGTTGAAGCATATGCACACCTAGTATGGAAGCTGCATCTGAAGAATCTGGCCAGGCCACGGTCAAGCTCACTCAGGAGATCTACGTCAGTGCAAGTGCAGCTTCCTGGGGTGAGGTCCGCCACCGAGGAAGCAGCCCTCTGTCTACCTCTCTCAGGCAGCCCACAGATAGCCAGTCTTTCTGGCCAGGAGACAGCGACCTGTCCAGGCAGGTGTCCACAGAGCGCCCCATGACAGAGATCCCCCCGCAAGCTGCACACCTAGTGCGCTGACGTGGAGGATTCTCTTCACACATGGAGCAAGAAGCAGCAGGCCCAACCCACCCCCACACCCAGCTCTACCTCCACAGAAAAGCAGCAGAGAGGCAGACCAGAGGACAGAGCCACACTGTCCTGCTGGACATTCAGGGACACCATCAAGACCAGCACAGATTCCTCTCTCAGCTGGTACATTGTAGATTCCATCCTCAAACCACAAGCCCTTCCTCTCACCTACGTGAGCCAGACCCTCATGGACATGCCGGCCCCAGTACCAGTGATGAAGGAGAAGGATCACGGCGCTGCTGGCCGTCTAGGCCCAGCTGAACCTGCTCCCCCTCTCCAGGTCTGCTCCTCCACCACGGTGATGTCACAGCCCTTCCAAGGCTTTCAACAGCCCCTCTCCTACCAAGGCTACGGCATCCGAGCCAGACGCCAGCGCCCTTCCCAGTCCAGCACAGGTACATCACTGCAACAGATGCCACTGATTGCCACAGATGCCACCGATGCCACCGATGCCACAGATTTTTCTCACATGCCACAGACCTCACCTTGCCCAGCTGCACACCGACATCCCCATACACTTCTTCCTCCCCACAGCAAGCCCGCACTCAGAACATCTGTCATTGTCCTGTGCCTTACATCCCAGGTCCTAGATGAAGGGCCCTCGCAACCACACTGGGCTGAGCAGCTTTCTGAGAGCTTCCTGAACACACCTTCTCCTGTTGTCTTAACTTTACTTAACTGTTATTAATTAAGGTTATCTTTGCTTCACACCTTGGTCATTTATTTTACTTAATTAAGTGTTGGTGGAACTTTAGAAAATGGTTAAGCCTTTGCATCGCTTGTGGGATTGCAGGGAGACCTGTGGATGTAATAGCTGTGGGATGGGCCGGGATACCCTTGTAGGAGTAATAGCTGTGGATGGGTAATAGCTGTGGGACGGACAGGGATACCTGTGGGATGGGTAATAGCTGTGGGTGGTAATGCTGTGTGATGTAATGCTTGGATAGATAGCCTCCAGTGCAAAGCATAGTGGGACTGTATGTCCACCTCCCAGGTTGCCACACCTATGGCCTTTTATTATCAATAACAATTTAATCATTGATCCACACATTTCAACATAAACAAACTCTTTATTAATGCCCTATTCATTGTAGGGCACTACCCAACATGGCACAATCTCATCAGTGTGATAGACAGGCTCAAGAAGCATCCATTAAGCACTTACCATCCTGTCTTGCACTCCTCTGCTCCAGCTGGGTTGCACCAGTGTTTCAGGAGGTTGGCTGCTTTCTTCCTTTCCGTGAAGCTCTTGTTGGGGCCCCTGGTACAGTTCACAGTGTCGATCAGGTTTCCCTTGCCTCCATTCACAGGCTCCATGTCCCATTCCCTTGTTACAGTCCACAAGCCTGTTCTGCAACACTGGGTCGCGGTGCGCATGAGATTGTGCAGGATGCAGCAAGCTTCCACGATGCTCCTCACGGTCTCTGGGGTATGCTACATTGGTGAGAAGTACCTGGAACCTTGTTGCCAGGATGCCAAAGGTGTTCTCCACCCGTCTTGTCCTGGACAGCCTGTAGTTGAAAGATCCTCTCTTCACGGTGATGATATCTGGAACTGTAGGCTTCATGAGGTGTTCTGAGGGAGAAGGCATCTCACCACGATGAAGGAGGCACATCTTGTGTGTCGTTCGGTAGGGGTCTGGATCTGGAAGCCCATGATGAGGTTGCATTCAGCCCCTCCTTGGGTGACTGTCATTGTATACCGCATCTGAAGCTGACCCGTTGCCTGAGCATCGATGTACATGAACTGTAGTCAGCCATCGACCATGGCGGAAGAGGATGATGCTGAGAAAAGCCCTTGTAGTGAAATAATGGCCCTGACTTGACTGGAGCTTTCGCCATGTGCTTCCATCTATGGCTCCAACGGTGTGGGGAAGTTCCACCTTCTTGATACCACTGCTCTGCAACTTTCTCCAGCCTTCTTCAGTGTGGGACACTTCTCTGACCACAATGCTGATGGTGTTTGTGGCACCCTCCAGGCGTACTGCATGTTTCTGTACGTGGTTCTGGAGCCAGGTGGCGCAGAGTCAGTGCCACCTTCAGTCCACGGGTCCAGGCTTGGACGGAAGTTGATGTTTGCCTTGGTCAACCTGGGTCTCAGACGCTCCACAACTTCATCAACATGGCTGGCGGCATCCTCATAAGTTATGGAATGCACGAGTGTCTTCGTTCGTCAGCTCCACCATCAGCGTTTCATAGGGTCCAAACTCCGCTTTTCTTCCCCGATCCACTCGGACCCACACATCTTGGCCGCCCTCTTTTCTTCCGCTAGCAAAGGTGAAAGAGCCTGAAGAGGGTTTGGTTCTGGTGCTTGATGATGGTGGCTACCAAAAGGAGCATGCGATGATCCATGGTGGAGAAGAATGGATGCTGTTGAAGAGCGCAGAGCAAGGCTGAAGAGGTTTGCACACCAGGATCTTGACTGAAAGTGAGATCCAGGTGATTTTCCCCTTTTTTATAGGAAATATTGGTTTTCCATATCTTTCTTCCACTAGGTTCCTTCCACATACTCCAGACATCCTCCAGACATCCTAAATATCCAAGATATACGTCCCCTATACGAACATTTTTTCCATTTTAATGCTTTATATCCAAGCTGCATCACTTTTATCCTTTCTACTCCATTTTACTAACGCTGTGTATCCGTTCCGCATCCATTTCACTTCCTCCCTGTACGTTTTCGTGCTGAGCGGATTTGAGTGCACGGATGTGCAGCGATGCCTAGCAGATATAAGATGCGTAACAGATGCAAAGACGACGTTAACGGATGTTCCCCATATGCGTAGCGGATGTAGAATGGACGCGTTGGATACTTCATCCGCTCAAAAGGTTTTGTGCAGCTCAAAACTTTTTAAGCAGATGAAATCACAGTAGACGGATGCTGGACGTATTTAGAGTATGAAAAACGTACGCAGTGAGTACACAACAGATGCATCGCGTTTTACAACAGATGGCAAGCTTTTTTGTCCGTTTTACATCCTCTTTGCATCCGTTGGTGCAGTGTGACATGGGCTTAAGGAGTGAGCAAGGCAGGATCAGCCAGTGGCGTGATTTGACAGTTCTCAGAACTGGGCAGAATCATAACAACCAGTTCTATAGAACTGGTCCGACTAGATAGAATCCCATCCCTGTGCTAAACCATCACAAGGTCAGTTTAGTACTAGCAGCTACATTGCCTGCATATCAGACTGCATATTTTATTTTATTTGTGTGTATGTGTGTGTGTTCTTTCGGTCACTGTTGACCCCTAGAAATTGCCTGGGTCAGTCCCTGCAGTTTTCTTAACAAGATTTCAGAAGTGGTTTGCCATTGCCTTCTTCCTAGGTAGGCCTGAGAGAAGGTAACTGGCCCAAAGTCACCTAAAGTCACTAGCTTCATGCCTCAAGGAGGACTAGAACTCTAGTAATAGGGTACCATCTCCTGGTTTCTGGGCCTTAACTACTACACCAAAATGTTTTCACATTCCAAACTCAGAATCCAGAGCCTACATATGAAACATGGTTCTTTGTCATGTACAGGTAGAGACAATTCTAGGCTTTTGTTTTGCTGGATATAGAAAAAGTGAAGCCATTTTTTTAAAAAAAATTATGGAAATTTGTAGAAAGAAGCTGAATAAAAAGAAGTTTCTGTGTCAAAACTCTTTCTGCCTTATCAACTGTGGTATAACTGAGGGAGAAAACATTTGCTTCAGGAAGTGTGCATTTCTGTAGGAATATAAAAATATACTGGCACATTTTGAATTTCCATTTATAGTGCTGCACTGACTCTCATGTTCTGTCTCTGTATGTTTGATGCAATTGAGTTTGCATACATATATCAGACAATGTTTATGAAAGTTGAACTTTGATTTTAGAAATTTCTTGTGATCTGTAGAAATATTTGAAACATTATAAATTTTGTTTGGAGATTCCAGCAGAGAGCACTTTTTCTGAAGCACATGTTTGCCATTTTATGGTCTGTTCAGAATATAATATTTTTCATTTTGATTTTAAAAAACAATTTAGAGCTAATAATATAATTGTGATCTAAGTAGCTCTGGAATAAACTTATTTTGCATTGGTAACAGATTACAGATAATCAGAGTTGGAAGATACCTTACAGGTCATCTAGTCCAACCCCTTGCCCAGGTGGGAGACCCTACACCATTTCTGATAAATGGCAGTCCAATTGAATGCATGTATTTACTTATAGTTTGAATTTAATATTATTTTATAGGTTTATTATAGTTTCAAAAATAAACTTTGATTGTTTAATTTTTCCTGAGATTGATTTAACTCCTAAAAATGAGATAGAAGGTTGAATGTTCCATTCAATGTATTATATGGCTGGTTCAACTTTTGTATTTTAATCACTAAGATATGATCATTCTGCTTCTTTTATATTACAGAGTGAAATAAGCCAGATATCCTATATAAAAATATGATGTCAAGAACCATCCAGCATTTCTATCTAAACTATCCAAGCAGGAAATGAAAGCGGGGGTAAAGACACAGGAGGCTTCAGAGACAAAAACTGTGAACCTCCAGGCTTTACCATAAGTATTTGTCCTATGTGGTGACAATTATAGAATACATAGACACTGAAGATATCCTTCTTTCTGCCTATCTGACTGGCTCAAGTTTTTGAAAGAATTTTCTTACTTTGTTCCTGGAACCTAAGCAGGTTCCTGATCTGAGGCAGTGAACAAGCAACTTTTCTCTTATTTCTTTTATAAATTCTTTTCGCAGAAAGGTAAATATACCTTTGCTAAATACTTGAAAAAAACTAGCTTCTGATTCAACAGGATTCCTGATAATTAGAATCAAAGTTCCATTAGAGATAAAAAAAATAAGCAATGGAAAGATAAACCAACAAAGCACGATAGCAGCTGAAATTTTCATGTCCAAGATCAGGGCAATCAGTTCCATGGGGACCCAACAAACCAATCATCACAAATTACCATCCAACAACCATAGCTAAAGAAATTGGAAAGCCAGCTCCAATTAAATGTAATGGAACTGGAATTCCAGATGAAATAAAACCTTGAAAAATAGGTTTGGAATCTAAAAGCCAAAGGCAAAATAGAGAAGAAAAAAAGACATCCACATCAATAAGAAATATAGAAGCTAATTTCTACAAAACATTCACAGAATTATTGAAAGGAACAGCATTTACCAAAATCCTGAAGAGAAGCACAGAATCACCAGCAGCAACACAGAGGAATTAACAGATAGACTAGAACTTTTCTAAGATTTAAGAAACCTCTACCTCTCAGGTAATGTCAAACCTCCAGAAGTGCTACAAGTTAATTTTTGTGTAGCTTAGTATACTTTATGAGCATAGCCCATTCAAGTCAAAATTAATCAGTAGTTTAATTTAGGAAGCTGGCTAAGTATATTTTGGGACTTAGTGTGTGTATAAGTCTAATAATTGTAAAAGAATGGGGGGGGGATAGGTTATGTTAGGCCTATATAACAGTATTCTGCTGTACATACTAGCAAAGGTCTGACCAATAGTTTGGCAATTAGTCTGGCCTTAAAGCATTAATGACTAATGAAAATAAATAGCAGGATCGACTGACAGTAAAGGTCAATTAGGTGATGAAGAAAGCAGAACAGCATAAGTGAAGGATTGAAAATGGAGCAGGGCTAAAATCACAAAGCAGAACTTGTAAAGATCTGCTGAGAGAAAAGATTCTGGAGCATCCAATCTGGCTGGCTTGTCAGCTGAAGACAATTAATCTCAAGAAGCAGCTCTGTCTTCAGCAGGAGTGAATAGAAGAATTCCTTTGTGCTGCATCCTGGTTAGTAAATACAGTACTTGACAAGAACTAACACCATTGATTCCAGATAACCCAATAAAAACCTTAGGAGACCTCGATATCTTAGGAAACAAAGTTTACTAAGACAGAAACAAGTAAGGTTGCTATAGTTTTGCCAACAAGTTTCTGATATGAACAAGTGAAAAGAATATAAAAATTGGAATTACATGGGAGCTGAGAGAGGGTAGAGAAATAGAAATTGGTAATCAGATTTTATTAGGAAAATAGATCATTCAAAGTTGGTTTCTTAAGGCAAGTAATACATGACACATTTTTAATATCTAAGTATATGAAAAGAAGTATTTGAATTAATACTGAAGTTAAATGTGTCTGTTTAATAAATGTTTAACATAACATTCATTAAAGTGAATCCTGTCTGTTCAATTACCAACTGTATATGAAGTTTATAATAAGAAAAATATTAATTATTATGATCTGCATTAAGAATTGTAGATTTTTGGATCATGGGAATTGATTAAATGTAACAAGAATGAAAAATCAGCACTTGATTTTGTATTGAGATGTGTTGTTTGTCACATTCAAATGAGATTTTTATTGCAGGGTCACAGAAGAAAATTTTTAAACAAAACAACCTCAATAATATTGTTTGTTGTGTGCAGTATTGTTCTCATTATTATACAATAACACAACCTCAGGATAAGTATGCCATGTGTGTGTGTGCGTGTGCACGTGTGTGTATGTATATGGTGTGTGTGTGTATACACAATTACATTATTACCAAGAATTAGCAAGCTGTATGCCTGTATGTTACAACATTTTAAATTGGGTATACATCTTGGCTCCTGAACAAGCAAGGTTTAGATCAGCATATTCTGTCATGGATAAATGTACAATTTTGCAACATTTGAGTGAAAAATGCTCCAGCCCTTTATGCTCCTTTTATTGATTTAGTGTGTCTTCAGTTCAGCACCTCAAGAGCAATATCAGCAATATTAGCAATATCATAATCATCACTTTCTGAGGTTGATAATTGTGTTGCACTGAAATGCTACATTGCAGACTGGAGGCAATTGTAATAGCAATTCAACCATCACCACCACCCCTAAGCTCAGGGGAGTCAAAGGGGGGGGTGTTCTTACCCCCTTATTATTCAACTTCTATGAAAGGTTAAATTAATATTTTATTTAGTTAAATATTAAATTTAACATTTTAGTATTTTACCTCTAATACTTGCCCAACATCCTGTTGTAATTTTTTTGGTATGCATATGATAAACCATTTTATTCACAAGCTAAGTGGCCTTCGAAAATACCTAACTACTTTAATGTCCTGCTGTTCTAAGAAATTTCTTGAAATTAATTATTTAACAAACAAGATTATAGTTTTCTCTAGAAAGTGTTTTAAGTCCTCCTAAAAGGAAAATTATCAAAAGATCAATTGATTAAATATTTGAATATCCACTTCTAACTCTTCACCTGTTAGAATAACTAAATTAACTGAGTTTTCTAGTAGAATCTTAAACTATATTGTACCAGTCATCAAAGCAGTGATTACATTCCTGCAGCATCTGTATAAAGCAAGAGTTCTGACGTAGCTGTTATGCTAGTAAACAACTTTATGTTTATAAAGATGTTTCCTTATAATTTATAATCTAAGTTACCAAAAGCCATAGTTTGTGTCCGTTGCTTGACTTCAAAAACTCTTTTTCATTAGAACTTGTCTACATTTTGTTCTTCGGGTTGCCTAAGACTTTGTCATATCAGCTTCTGGCTGAAACAAATCCTTTGAGGTGAGTATCTACTTCACCTCATCCTACTGAATAGGTTTTCCTCATCACTGTGAAGGCAAATTGATTCTGAACTGGCATTTCTGGTCTTTCCCACCTGACAACATCATTTAATCTGGATAAAGCTTTAATCAGTATTAAACTGAAGATTTGGGATTTCATATCCATATCCATATTCATATCCATGTATTCATAACTATGTTTTACTTATACCTATTATCTTGTCAGCAATTGACAAACCAAATAAAATAAATTTAAACCTACAAAATGACAGGACCAAAGTCATTCACCCCTATTATGGTTCTATCACAGGTTTTCTATGGACTCTAAGTACCTCTAAATATCCCACATATTTCACATGACAGATATTTTTCCTTAGTTCACTTTGACAGACCATTTACTATGGAGACTCTAGGCAATTGTACTAATCCTCTGCAGTTGTATGTATGTGTCCTGAGAAGTTGTATCACCCATGTTCTCTGGCATTCATAAACCAATTATGAGAACTGTTAGATTTAAGAACTACATTTTTTCTTTTGCAATACCCAAGTTGGACAATCATAATAAATGTTCTTTATTCTGATGTGGTATAGATCCTTTCTATATATTATTCAAGTCTCACTTAGCAAAACAGTTTATTAGTTCATTTAGGGTCATTTATGTCAATTTTTTTTCATAGTGTGTTACAATCATAAATGAGATCCTCATCCCCCATGTGTACCAATTTGAGTTTCCAGAGAAAGGGCAGTATAATAATAAATTAAATAAACTACTAGAATTGGTCATCATAAACTAGACACCGAGGTTAAGCATATAAGAACCAAGCAAGCTAATGCCCTTAGATTGTAACAGTTGTCTTGCTATTTGGAGCTGATGAGAGATGAAATACAAAACATTTTGAGGACATCAAGATACCCATTCCTGCAATTGATCACCTCTATCAGATTCATCCATTCTGTGTTTCTTTTCCTTATTCCCAGCAGATCTAAGATAAAATTTCACTTACTGCTAAAAATGCATAAAAAAGGTAAGGTGTGCTAAAAATAATTTAAATGTTTAGCTCCCATAAGTCTTCAGTAGCAAAGGCAGAAGTCAGGAATTTCAAAAGTTTCCAAAATATCTGGGAGAGCATATCTGGAGGAGTTGTGCATGAGGCTGTATGTTTTTTGAGGATATCCACAGAAAGTAATTATGTCTTTATATAAATTCTTCTGATGCTTTGAGTTTCTTTGAGAATATTTTACTTTTGGAAACCAGCATACTTACTTGAAAAGCTGCTGACATGCTTGTTCTGAGAATGTTCCTCTCCCTTAATAGCATTCTTGGGGAATCAAACAAATTCTATTTCTTTTGTGTGCTGTTTGATAGTATTCAGACTATAAGTACAGTGTTTCTTACTCACAAGATTGCTGATTTATAGTCTTTTAACAGAAGGGTCACATTAGAACAGAGAGAATGCTTCAAGCCAATGACCTATAAAGCAAATATACCAAAGTAAAAGACATGGTGTCAATGATCATGTATCAAAACTACCTTTTATATATTCTGAAGAAAAATGTCTGTAATCATTAATGTCAACATGAAGACTAAATTCATTTGTATGGATGTGTCAAAAGGGTTTGGAGACACAGTATATGGGAGAAAAATAAATGTTTTCTGGCTGGAATGCAAGCCTTCATTCTGTGATCGAGCAAATTACTTCTAACAAAAAACTTACAGATCTCCAACTGTTCATATTTTGCAGTCCTTCAACAAAGATCTATCTCTCCTTCCTCCCTCCCCCATTCCAGATTTGGAGAGGTGAAGAAAAATCCAGCAATAAATCTGAAGATCAGCCTGGGCACTTATTAAGATGTTATTATGGTTATCTAGCCAATTGGGCATTGGTCTGTTATAAACAAAATAAAACCTGTGTCAAGTCTGTTAGTATTGTTAAATGAAATACAAGTGATTGATTTAAACAACTTATTGGCCTTGAAAAATGTCAGTTTGACAGGAATTGTATGTAGAACTTACAAATGCAGCATTGTCCTATGTATCCCCTAATCAGGCACTCTGTGACCAAATATGTGCACTGGGCTGCTCTATTGTATTTATATAGTTATTGGTTGTGTGCAGCTTTTAGTTATTAATTAGGGTGTTGATTGAAATTTATTAAGTCATTAATTTTTTGTTTCCTTGTGCTTGCATGCCCTCTGCTCCTAATAACCTGACAGGCTGGTGGTAAATCAGAACTTCTATTAACTGATGAGGGGTCCATTTCCCAAGCTTCAAACATTTCTCTGGCTATTTTTGTCTCTGCTCAGCCAACAATAGTAGTAGCTGTGAAATTGAATGCATGTTCTTGTTCATTGCAATGTGAGACTACTAATGAGTGAGGATCTCCTTATCTCACTGCTTACTCGTGTTCTCACAGTATGATGGTTAGCTTACTCCCACATAGTTGCAGGGGCAACCCATGGAGGAAATCTGGTAAATTACACTTGAAGTTTCTCCCACCTCCAAATGATCATTATAGTGCATGTTTTCTCCTCATATGGTATGTGCATGGTCAGTGACATCCACTTGCAGATCTCAGAAGCTACATTATACTGCTTTTGAAATGTGGCAACATTAGTTAGCCTTGTACCTTATTTCTATTTTTCTCTCTTAAGCATATTATTCAGACATCTTGTGATAAATACTTGTGGGTACCCATATTGCCTAAAATGTTGGTACCTGCTTTCAATGTTTATTTTCATTCACAAAATCCTAAAATACCCACAATGGAGAAATAAATTCTGCAGATTTGTTAGAAATAGCAACCTTACCGTATTTGATTAGGGATGGAAGTATTTTTATAGCTGATATCAAAACATTTATGGACTTTTTGCTGAAAATCAGAAAAATGAAACTGTGATCTCTATATTTGTTGATTAAAAAGGTAGAATATGGGAAAGAGAACTTTTCTATAATCTTAGAGAAAGAAGATGGATGATAATTTGGTTTGGAATTACTGCAAAGATCAAAAGTTGCTTATTTATTTTTTCTTTTCTTTTTGTGTGAATATTTTTATTCAAAGAAGATTTTACAAGATTTTAAAAATTATAGAAACACAGAAAAATAATGAGAGTATAAAACCATAAAAAAGTTAAAACTACAAAAAAACAATAAAAAACATATCTAAAGAACCAACTTCCAAACTTCTTTACAGCTGATACAAATACAGCCATTTCGATCTCCACCCTCCATGTTCCATATCATAGTTCCCATTTCATTAACAAACTTTTTAAATCAACAAATCCTGAAATCAGTAATTCATTTTTATCAATGTTCAACAAAAATTCTGTTAAATATTTTCAAACTTTTTTTAAAAAAGGAATTTTAGTTCTCTTCCTCATCTAACAAGTCAATTTAGTCATTTTTACAAACTTTCAATCTATCGTATATTTGTCTTCCTAAATCATGAACTCTAGTTTTCCATTCATTTTCTATCCAAAACATAAAAACATAAAACCATCTTCCATTTTATATACATACAGTGTGTCAGTTGGTCACAAATCTTTTGTGCTATCCTTTTATAGTCATTTACTCACAATTTATATCAATTTTCACATTGTCAAACTAAGATATTCTTATATATTTATCAGTTATTAATCATCCATGACTATTTATTCCATCATTTTATATGAGATATTCCAAATTTTATCTTAAAATTTATGTTCTTCTTTCAACCAATCATTATATATGTCTATATTATGTTTTATATCAATCTATTACATTTCTATCACAGAATTATTTAGTCTGTTACATTACCATGTTTTTTTATCCAACCATTGATAAAACAAATCCCATATCATATAAAATTGTTTATCTTCTTGTTC
>BHFT01051999.1:0-44689 GCA_004320025.1 Laticauda laticaudata
CCAACGGATGGCAAGTGTTTCTCTCCATTTTACATCCTCTTTCCATCCGTTGGTGCTGTGTGACAGGGGCTTTAGCCAATTAGTTGAATTTAATGAAGGCTTGTCAACAACAGGAGACAACAAAGAGTGGGGGTTTTTTTGGAGGGAGGGGGTTGAAATGTGCAACATTGTCTTGGATTCATCCCCCCCACTGCAAATGTGACTTTGTGGCTGTGTTTTCCTTCTCTATTTTCAAATGATCCCTTCCAATAAGTATCCCCCCGGTGAAGAAAAGTTGCATTGGTAGCCTTACATAAACAACCCAGCAGAAAACCAGAAAGCTTGAAGAAAGAAAAATAGTATTCTGAAAAAATATAGTACAATAAAACTGGCTTCGCAAATATAGAAGGTGGCGGAGTGGTTAGAATGCAGTATTGCAGGCAGACTCTACCCACTGCCAGGTGTTCAATCCTGACCGACTCAAAGTTGACTCAGCTGTCCATCCTTCTGAGGTTGGTAAAATGAAAACTCAGATTGTTGGAAGTAACATGCTGACATTTGTAAACAGCTCAGCAGGTACTATAAAGCACTGTGAAGCAGTATATAAATGCTATTGCTGTTGCAACTGTTTAATCTTACAGATTTTAATGGCACTTCCAAATGTTTACCTTTTAAGATTGCAGACATAGATGGCCCTTCAGAAGGTGACAGCTCATCTATCAAAAACTGTACTTTCCCACAATCAGAAAAGCAATTATCTTTCTTTTTATTTATTTATTTATTTATTGGGGAAAAAAGTGTATTTTCAAACCGCAAACATTCTTCCACAACTATTCTGTCATTCCTCGTTATAATAGAAACATTTTGCCCCTGGTGGGTTTGTCAGTTTGCTCCTCATCTTATCTTGAAGCAATCTTCAGAAATGATGGCAAACATTTTTCCGACATATTTTCTAGAATTCAAGAGTCCAAAAATGATGCAACCGCTTGATATAAAGAATGTACTCCTTGGGGAGGGGAATTTTTCAATTTATGCCCTTCAGATCTCAGAGACAAACCAGTAATGATCAAAGGATAAAGAGTAAAAGAGTAAAAACAAATATGCAGGCATGAGTTATCCAGAATTCCTTATCAGTATGAGGGCCCAAGAAGCAGTTCGTTAAACAGCAGCTATTGTTGCTGCAAAGACTTTACATAGGCTTTCTCCAGATGCATTATGCTGATTCTGATTGTTTGCACAATTGCAATATATTAACATGGGTGGGATGCTACCAGTTCGCCCGGCTCTATAGAACAGGTAGCTCTGAAGAGCAACAGACACAAAACTGGTTCTGTTTGGCCCACCCCCCCACCTGGGCTCTTACCTGTCCTTTACTTCCTGCTTTTTCAACCTCAGCTGCTTTGCAAGGCACCTGTGCACAGCGCTTTTCAATTGTCCGGGTGGCACAGCTTAAGGGTTTTTACACCCGCGTGCAAAGCATGCATACATGCGCAAAACATAGTCACCAAACTGGTAGTAACACCGGTTGAATCCCACCCCTGAATATATATAGCACTTAGCAATAATACTTCAACTTATATACCATTTCACAGTGCTTTCCAGCCCGCTCTAAGTAGTTTACAGAGTCAGCATATTGTCCCCCAACAATCTGAAGGGTAAAGGGTCATCATTTTACAACCTCGGAAGGATGGAAGGCTGAGTCAACCTTGAGCCTGGTGAGATTCAAACTGCCAAATTGCAGGCAGCCGGTAGTCAGCGGAAGTAGCCAGCAATACTGCATTTTAACCATTGCGCCACCGCGGCTCTTATATGTAGTCTTTTATATGTAGTCAATGCAGCTCATTCTTTCCGTGTTATTTCAAAACCATGGTATTCTGTCCAGATCAGTGAGTGTGTTCATGACAGGTTTTTAAGAAATTATTTGTTGTTGCTGATAGTCCTCAACTTAGGATGACAATTGAGCCTAAAATTTCCGTTGCTAAGCAAGACAGTGAGTTTTGCCTCCTGTTATGGTCTTTCTTTCTTTGCTACCATTGTTAAGTGAATCGCTGCAGTTGTTAAGTTAGTAACATGGTTGTTAAATGAGTCTGACTTCCACATTAACTTTGCTTGCCAGAAGGTTGCAAAAGTCGATCACGTAACCCTGGGACACTACAACTGTCAAAAATATATGCCAGCTGCTAAACATCCACATTTTGATCAGGTGACTGTGGGGAGACTGCAATGTGTGAAAAACAGTCAATTTTTCAGTGCCATTGTAACTTCAAATGTCTACTAAGCAGATGGTTGTAAGGCAAGGACTACTGTGTATGCGTTCTAACCCAAACCTTGTTTCAAGGAAACAAACACGAAATGGAGGTAACAGCAAAACCTTTTAATGATTCTTTACGAATTCCGTTCCTTCCTGGTTAAAAGGCTGTTTCAAACTAATTGTCTCTGATAAGAAGGAGCCTTGCCAAGGTTGTGCAAGGCTGCCAAGAACACTCGATGAAGTTGCCAAGAAATATTTCAAACACAAAGAGTTTACAAACACAAACTAAGAGAGTTCGAACGTCCACAAGGCTTGAGTGAAAAAACTTCTTTGCTTCCTGCAAAGAACTCCAGTTTCTCAGCTGGCTTTTATCTCTTAAGTGAGGGGCCATAATCTAGCAGCCTTACTCCCAAGTTGTCCATGCTGTGCAGCTGCTCTTTCCTTCGAGCAGCCCTGAGTGCACATGCACTTGGCACAGGCTCCACAGGGACCTTTTCATCACCGCTGCCAGCCTCCATAATCTCCAAAGGCAGCATTCTCCTCCCTGATGGTCCTGGCCCCATCCCTGCATCACATGCAGGCCCCTCATCTGAATCCTCACTCTCTGAGACCTCAGGCATCCGCACTTGCTATCGGCAAACCACAATAGCATGTGTTTGTCCCATTATAAGCCACTCTTCTCTCCCCTGTCTACCTCCCATCATAGAAGTAGTTATGTCTGTGCATAATTCTACTTTAGAAAAATAATAATTCTGCCATTCCAACAGTGATGCAGTGGAATTGATTTCCTTCAATTTTGCTTATCAGATGCCACCAACATCTGTTCCAAAGGGTTGAAAGATTAGTCAGAAAAGATTGAGAAGACTCAGAGTTACAATGGGAAGGAAGGAATTGCTGCCTTATGACTGTCTTTCTTCCTTTACTTCTCTGCTGGCAAGAAAAAGGGGAAAAAAAGACAGAGAGAGAAACATTCCTTAAACTTTGAACATGAAAAGAGAACCGAGAACTTGAAGTGAGATAATAAACTAGCTTCCAGAGGAAGTGTTTTGAAATTTTGGAATTCCAATATTTTTAAAAAAAATCAAAACATGTGCACAATTAGCTGAAATACCTACACACACTTACTTATTTAGAGTAATTTTATGTTTAGGAGAGAAAACCAGGGAAGAGTCCACTAGAATCACTTTTTTACATCAAATACAAACAACTTCAGGAATTAAATGCTATGAACATTTCCAGAGTTATTTCTAATAAACATATTATTCTCCTCGATAGGATTGAAAAGAGATGGAAAGAAGATATAGTGTGGGTCATAAAAGATGACAAATGTCATATTCTTTGAAACTGCTGAAATAAATCTTTCCCCAATGCACATGAAAAGATCCCTCTCGAGAATCATAGCCAGATTATTTGCTTCACTGACTCATTACTCAGATATTTTATATTGGCCTTACTCTACCCCGCTAAAGGTTCTTTAGGTATGCTGATGGGCTAAATCTTGAGGAAAGGTTATTTTATACAATCAATTTGTGGTCAAGTACTTTTAAATGTATATGGGATCACAGCTTCAATGTATTTTAAATCTATTTCATTTTTTAAAAAATCTGGGTATCAGGGTATGTTTGTTATAGTACACTAGATACTAATAACCATAAGATTTGATCTGCAGCACAAGCAGAGGTAGTATTCAGCCGGTTTGGACCAGTTCTAGAGAACTGGTAGCAGAAATTTTGAGTAGTTCAGAGAACCAGTGGTAACTTTCCACCAGGAGTGGGGAGGGAAGGGAGATTTTACACTGTCCTTCCCCTGCCTCACCAACCAAGCCACACCCACCAAGCCATGCCACACCCACAGAACCCATAGTAAAAAAATTGAATCCCACCACTAACCGGGGTGGGCGTGGCCAGGGTGGACATAGTTCATCACTCCTGTCGGGGGTGCCTGTGGTGGCCCAAGGACTCTGCCAGAAAAAACGGTCTCTCAACGTCTGTTTTCACCTGCGACCACCTCCTGCAACCCTCTGCCAGCAAAAACAGAGTTCAAGATGGCCACCCTCAGCCCCCTCCCCACACGCCAAGCTCCGTTTCGCAGGCAGAGACACTGCGGGCCAGGCCTTCACTGTTTCCAGGTCAGCCCCACGGGCCAGATCTAAGCTCTCCGTGGGCCAGATCCAACCGCCAGGCTTTGAGTTTGACACCCCTGCCTTATATGATCGTAAATTTAGGAGCTGTACATTTTGCTAAACCAAACTTTTCACAACTAAAAGTGGATATAGAGTGTTTTTTGCCTCTCCTTATTTTGTTCTTGTGTTCTGTTCCTGCTTTCAGTTTTATTACACTAATAAATTTGATGGTTTGACAGCAGCGCATAATAATTTTGGACTGGAAATCCAAATCAGATAAAACTATGCTTAAATTCTTGAAACTGCCTCCACCCCAACTTCATTTCAAATTTCGTGACTTGGCAAGTCTGTTAAGAGCGTTTCAAATAGTGTTCAGAGGTTTTAAGAGATGTTCCTAATTTTCCTCTTCAGTCCACATATTCTTTATTGGGGTTTGTCCTAATCACAATTCACACATGCAGGTAAATCATTCTGTTGATACACGTTTTCATTTGCTGTTGAAAAAGACTGGGTTTGAAGTTTTATGAAAATGCTATCTAATGGGCCTTTTACCAACTCCTTAAGATGGCAGAAAATTAAACTGATTTGAAACTTGTCCCTATCGCCAATCCTTATCCTGCCTCTGTTTCCAGTTATTGCAATCACCTTATCTCCTTGCAAAGTAATGGGTTGCAAAACTTAGCAGATTTTCTACACATATTTAGCAGGCAGTTCTCCTGGCTTGGAGAGATCAATCCTTGGAATAGATGTCATAGATTTTGCAGATGTGTCACCTTGCCTTCCAGGGAGAGTCATCGATACAACAGTCCAGAAGTAGAGGCCATCTTGTAGATCTCGCATGACACTTCTGTCTCGGTATTTATTTTTGTTAAGGTAATAAAATTGGTTAAATTCAACCAATGTGAATTTAATCAAGGGGACAAAGAACAATTGGGTGATATGGAATATTTAATTTTCAAAGGGATTTTTGGTCAAACACAAAGCCCGCGGGCCACATCAACCTGTGATGTGGTCAGATCCGGCCTATGGGGACATCCTGGAAAATATAAGGGACCAGCCCACGTGGCTTTGGCCCAGTCTACCCAATATGAAGAGCCAGCGTGGTTTCAGCCTGGTCTACCCAATATGAAGAGGAAACATGCCAGCAGTTTGGGGAGTGGAGTTAAGCTGACCACACACCCCAGTCAATCAGGCCCACCCAGTTGGCCACGCCCAGTGAGTGGCATCAAGTTGGCTATGCCCACTAGTTACCATACCCACCCAATTGGCCATGGCTGGCTGCCCCCCCCCCCCAGTCAANTGGCTGCCCCCCCCCCGAAGTCAACCACAACCTTCAATGAAATTGAGTTTGACACCCCTGATCTATAGTTTGAGAGTGAAGGTTCTTTCTCTGAGCTTTGGGGTTGGTTTCTGAACATTTCATTACCAGACTAAGTAACATCTTCAGCAAAGTTTAGGGGATGTTAGCGTTGACCCACCCACACCTGAAGCCCTTATAAATAGAGGAACATCACTGAAGATGCTACCTAGCCTAGCAATGAAACATTTCAGGGAAACCAACCCAGAAGCTTGGAGAACCAACCTTCACCCTCATCCTCCCCCGAGCGTACGGATATTCCACTATTTTATAGCTGTAGTGTTTTTCGACAGCATCCTTCATTTTCCGTTGTTTTGAAACTCCCTCAATTCACAGTTAAATTGTTGGTGGTGGGGAGGAACAGAAGAGAGGAAGAAGAGATAGTGAGTTCAAGTCTTGCATTAGCTATGAAAACCAGCTGGGTGACTTGGACCAGTCACTCTCTCTCAGCCCAATTCACCCCACAGAGTTATGGGGGTTGCAGAGGAATAGGAAATAGGATATCTTCACCACACAGTTATTTATAAAAATAATAAAAGGGGGGGGAACACACACACACATACACACACACCTCTCACACATATATAAATTCAAACCCAATTTAGATATACTGTATATTTTTCTTCACAAAATGAAAGGAAATAAAACTTTGTGTCTTCCTAGTGACAGATGAGCACGCCATGTCTTACCTGGCTCATTATATTTGCATATCTACCTCCAGAAGCATGGGGAAATTATCTTGGTAGAAGAAAGTAGAAGAGCAGAACCACAGAACTCTTCAATATCTCTGCCATGAAAGGGGGGGGAATCGTCTCCAACATGCAGTTATGCGCAAAGTCAAGTTATGCATTTGAAAGAACTTCAATTCAGCCCAAAGCACGGTCAGACACTGTCAAAAGACAGTGTTTTTACAAGCACCTTTCACCAACTGCTTGCATTTTAACCTAGAATTACAACACAGGGACATCACAATGTTGCCAAACAAACTTCTGCCCCATGTTTAACTCTTGTCATTTCACTTTCAAGAAACTATTCCCGGTATGCTGGGGAATGTGGTTAATGTTACCTTTGATTAAGTTGTTCAGCCAGTTGTATTAAGCCCATTCTTCTACTTTTCAGCAGCCAAGGAGGACGTGCATTTAATATTTCTAAAGCAAAGGAAACTTTGACATGTATAACTTCTCATTCTTCCCTGAGAAAAACTACACGTTCTGAAACCTAACATTGTACGAACTCAGTGCCAGAAAATCTTGAACTGTAATGAGATATTCTCAGCAAAAAATATTCCTCTTCCTGGAGGAGCTGCAGCTGATAGTTGGAATAGATACTTTGCACATTGCATCCATGTTCAACCCTTGGCGTTTTCAGATAGGAGTGGAAAAAATCCTGCTTGAGTCCTGGGATTGCTCATACGGTACCAGTGAGTCAGGAAGTTACAATCCACTTTATGACACTAACTGAAAAACCATTACATGCCCTATGGTTTAATCCCAAGCCCATTTTTCCTGCTTTGTCTGAACAAACTGGCTTATTGAAGTGAAGTGGGAAGGAAAGTTTAGAGCCCATTGGAGAGGGATCTAACAATGCTGAGATTACAATCTCTTAATTCCCATCCAGCATAGGAGTAAATATGTTGATTATTTTGAACTTTCTGGGGTGAACCTTAGTAAGATGATGTACATGAGGCACCCTGAACGCCTGTCAGCAGTACGTAAATACCATTGCTATTTTAAAAGCAGCAGCTTCTGCAAGAAATTAATTAAACAAATCTTTTATCTTTGCTTGCTGCCGCTGCTTCTCAAAATAGGCTGTTTGACAGATGGTGAATCTGCCAGAGTTAGCAGAAAGACATGCCTGGCGGGGCACCTGCCCCAGAAGACATCACCAAGGTGAGGCTCTGCAGGTAAGTAAGAGTGTCACTGTGCTACACATCTCACAATGTGTTATTTTATTGCCTTTCCTAGGGCAGCTCCAGGTGAGCAAGTTCAGGACAGTTTGGAAAAGAGTTGCAAATCTTTGATCTTTGCAGGCAAGGGGACTCAGTCTGTCAAAATGTGACCTCTGGACCCATTAGCTGCCCTTAGCTATTTTGTTAATCTTGGATATTTGGGGCACTGTTGAGATACGGAAATATGACAGTTCTCCATTTCCTGCTCTTTTGTGTCTGATAGCCACTCTTCATTATTTCTGACCAAAAGAGCTGGAATAAGACATCATTTCATTTTGTTCTTTTCCACTTAATTAACAACAAAAACAACATTCAATGTTACATTCAACTTTTGGTAACTTTTTGGGTATAACTTACATGGACCCAACCATACAAGGTTTTACTTCCTAAAAGTGAATGACTTTATTCTAATAATACATTTATTCTGAAACCTACCATTTGATTAAAACAATACACTGCAATATTCACAAGCCCAAAATTGATCAAAAGCAACAACCAACTACAGTGTGTACACAGCTGTATTGAGAGAATTAATTTAATCTCTTAATTTTAAGGGGAAGGGGATAGGTCAAAAAAGATAATGTCTGTTTTAATGCATTTTGAAGGATTTGTGCTGAAGTATGGCTATGTTCCTACCCATCCCTGGATCAGATTCTTTTAAAATTCACAATTAAAAAATACCCAAATATTTGTCATGGTTTCTTGAACAATCATCAAAAGCATGGTTTACATATAATGTAGCCCATATAACACTGGGTGTGTTTACTTATTGTGTTAAAAGCAATAACAGACAAACCACATTATGGTTTAGTATGGTGTGACAAATTCATTTGAGAAAATTTAGAAATAATTACCTACTAATAAGGTTCACATATCAGTCCCTGACATTTTTCACTTGATGTAAAGACTTATTTCTCTAAATTATTTTAACCTCTTGTGAAGAAGTTGGTTTTATGAAAAGATGGCCATATCTATATTATTGGGAACAATGGTAAATTCCTTGGAATTTATTAAGTTCCTTTTCATTCTCTATTAGAGGGGAATCCAAGCAGATTTTAAACATTTTCTCATACATGAAAACACATGGAAGCTTCCATATTAAAACCTCTAAGAGTAAAAAAAGTTATTTTTGTATCTTTATCTCCAATAAATGAGTCAACAGTCCAGTTTTTATATGCTTGTTTAGACTTTAGTTACCCAAAAGGTCTTTTCAAGACACCTTTTCAAGGCTTCAGATTACAAGAAATGTCATTGAGAATAGAGTTGTATTAAGTAGAAAATGTTATGAACAATTTTGTGAAAACTTTTCTCTTTGGCACCTGATTTCTTATTAGCTGTAAGTTCACAAATGCTTTCAATTTTTCCAGCTGAGGACACTTTCCGAATATCAGACTTCACACAAGGCATCTTAATAAATTGTAGCTCTCCAGAACAGTCATATATTTAATAACTAGCTAATAACACAGTCTCCACAGATTTCAGGCACGTGAATAAGCTACTTCTCTATAGGCAAGAATCATAAATATGTAAAGATATGCATGCTAAAAAAAACACTTAAAAAAAGACAGAAATATCAGTTCTGAGGTTTAGATCCTAGGCCTTTTCCTGAGTCAGTGAATGTTTGGACATGCTTTTCCTGATCTTGAAAAATTGGTGATATGCATGGTCCTCCACTTATAACAATTCACTTAGTGACCGGTCAAAATGACAACAGTACTGAAAAAAGTGACTTATGACCATTTTCTGCACTTATGTGTCAGGATTCCGGCAGTTACCCCAATTAAATCATGAGTCTCAAGCCAAACTTCCAAAACTTCAAAGGATTTATTGGGAGTTAAAATGTCCTGTGATGCCTGGGTGTAATCGACTTCTGAGACACATCATTCATTGTCACCCTTGATCCTGGTTTCCCCCCACCTCCTGGGTGTATCATAATTCAAATTCTCCAATGGGACATATCCATAGCCAAGAATCATCAATCATGTACTCCAGTTAGGTTTTTGCATAGTAGAACATTATGACAATTGCAGCATCCCCATGGTCACATGATTAAAATTCAGATGTTTGGCAACTGACTCACAGATTTGCAGCGTCCCTAGGGGGCCGTTCACATGATCCCCTTTTGCAAAACCTTCTTTTAAGCCAAGTCAATGGGGAAACCAGATTCACTTCAACAACTCTGTTGTTCACTTAACAGTTGCCAGGATTCAGTTAACAATCTTGGCAAGAAAGGTCATAAAATGGGGTAAATTCCCACTTAACAAACATTTTGCTTAGCAACAAAAATGTGGGGTTCATAAGTCTAAGACTACCTGCACTCGTTTCCTGTTTGCCTATTGCTGCCATCCACCCTGAGAATGACTGATTTCTGCCAGCTTCAGCCCTTAACTTCAAGTCAACTTGCAGATGAGATTTCTGTATGAAGTTGTTATGACAGCTGATTCTCACAGTGACAAGAGGTCTTGGAGCTGTTTCCAAAACAAGCAACAGGTGCAGAATCCTATGCTTTCACTCACACACCAACAACCCACAACACACTCCCTCCGTTTTTGGCTGAAAAAGGACAAAAAAAGCAACTACAATCCTGCTGCCTTAATGAGTCCTTCTTCTTCTTCTTCTTCTTCTTCTTCTTCTTCTTCTTCTTCTTCTTCTTCTTCTTCTTCTTCTTCTTCCTCCTCCTCCTCCTCCTCCTCCTCCCAGCATATTCCCGCAAGAGCAGAGTCCACTTTTCAGATCATTGAACACCATTTTGCATGGCCAGCTGTGTGTCCAGGGCACAGGCCCACGACTTGCATATCTTTGTTGATGGTGTCTTGCCATCTCTGTTTTGGATGCCCAGGAAGTCACCAGCCATTTTCTAGTTGATAGGCAGTCTTGGCCATGGTGGAAGATGTTGCTCTGTCTAGACATGTCCATACCAGCAGAGCCGGCCTTCTCTCATCTTCTCTACAATTGGTGCCACCACAAAATGTTGTCGAATGGTGTCATTTGTGATGTGGTCAAGAAGGGAGATGCGCAATATCCAATGGAGCACTTGCATTTCCATGGCATGGAGATAGCTTTCAGTCCGTTTCATTTAAAAGTCTAAAACTCACTGAACTTCTTAACCCTTGTCAATATTACCAGTGCTAACAGTACTAATTACCTGGGATAGTTGGGAGTGACTGGAGACTGTTTTAGAAATGTTGTGGGAATCAACAAAGAAGAGAAGGAAGGCCTACAGACTCCTCTCCTCCCCCACTCCAAGCATTCTGCCATGAACATATGTTCAGCTCCACCCTGTCTTCTTTGGGAAATATCACACAAAGACTTTACTTTATTCTGACTGCTTTTACTAGCAGCTCCATCAAGGATGTCTTGAAGAGCTTTGTGAGTTGGTTGAACAAACTTGAGTCCTTCTCCATTTCCCTGTGTGTATAAGGCTGAGTCAGTCAAATGCTTGTGGGTTCCCCAGACTTATTCAGCCAAGAGGCAGTTTTTATGTGCTTTAGTTCAGAATCTTGCTGCCTTCTTTGTGGGTAAACACAATTGGCTTATTCTTCACAGTTTACAGGTAGTCCTTGATTTACAACCATCCCTTTAGAAACTGTTCAAAGTTCAATGGTCACGTGATCAAAATTCTTGGCAACCGGCATGTATTTATAATATTAGCAGCTTCTGAGGTTATGTGATCACCATTTGCGACCTACCTAGCTGGCTTCCAGCAAGCAGTCAATTGGGGAAATTGGATTTGCTTAATGACCATATTAAGGACCATATGGACCATAATATGGACCATATTAAGTGACCACATGAGTCACTTAACCACTTAATATATAACTTCATTTACCTGTGCGGAGAAGGTGGTAAAATTGGGTGTGACTCTCATAACTACCTTGCTTAGAGCAATGGAAATTCTTGTCCCAATTATGTTTGTAAATCAATTGTAACTACCTGTACAAGGGGTTGTAATTTTAAGAGACTGTTTAGGTTGCCAGTATTGTAGATGTACATCACTTGGACATAAATTATGCATGAACACCAATTTGCGTTGATATTTCCAGCAATCATTAACCCAAGTCATATGTATTTGTTTTATGAGGTTGTATATTAAAGTTAATTCCAAGTCTGTTATACCATTGTTTAATGTCTGATATATGGTGCCCATTCTTGTCTGAAATGCTTACAAGGAACATTAGGTAATGCAATTTAGATGATCCAAGAATGGAAAAAAACATTCTGTTTCCTAAGACTCAATTCAGATTAGGTACTTGAGAGAAGAATATGATATGTTGTCCACATATGAGTATGAAATCTTGTAACAATGGAAAATGTTAGTTTGATTAAAGTGAAGAAGCAACATAAGAGTACAAAAAAAAATCCAATATACAATAAAACAGACTGAGTAGTTCAAAATATTTATTTCTAGTATATTTACCTTAACAGGCATAAAGAATTTTCCAATTTCATACAGAAATTTATAAAACATATAAGCATATAGACCAATATGGCCTGTTTTAATATAAGTTCAACATAGTAAATATAATTGACAATTGCCTGAATATAAATATAATGGTAAAGAACACATCATACAAAATATGATCCAGAAATATTATACAGAAAATTTATCATATAGATAAATCCATTGCTATTCATGTTTGCTCAGGATAAGCCTTTCATCTTAGTTTTAAACTAGCTTTGCCTTCAGATTTTATTTATAGAGAGTAAAGCTAGACAGCACAACTTCTTAGTCCAACTTTGGTCATTCAGTTCATGTTTCACTCAATGGCACTAAATTTTGATGTTTTCATATACACTGAACTTCAGGTATTTAACAATCCTTTATCACTCCAATTCTAATAACACTCTTTTAAAAACATGATACACTGAAAAACAGTGAGATCCATTTTCTCAGATGACATTGCATCTTTGGAATGGGGGCAATTTATTTCATTCTCTTACCACCAGATTGTAGACAAACGTAATCTGCAATTCTAAAAATCTAAAGCTAAATTAACTAAACTATAGGCAATCATGGTTAAAGGTAAGAGGTTGAAGCCCACACTCAAACCTCACAAAATAGTTGAAATATTAGTTTGGCAAGAGTGCAACTCAGAGCATATGAGGTAGACCTGTAATTTAGAATATGTGCTTCAATCGGAATAGCAAAGTTATTTGGCCTTTAATCAAGATCAGAACTAAGGCATCTTCTCTTTCAAATCTTGATCTTTCCATTTTTGAACTGGCTTTGGGTTATACTGTGGCTGAACCCTGACAAATCAAAGGAGGTGATGCTTTAGATCACAGGTGACAAACTCGTTGCTGTCACGTGATGTTTTTTGACATTTTTCTATTTGTGGAGCTGGAGTAGGTGTGCCCTGTGCGTGATGCATCTGGACCATGGGCCGCCAGTTGACACCCCTGCTTTAAATGTTACTCTCTTTTTGGAGCTGGGATCCAAACTTGTCCATTCTTCGTTTGACAGTCTTTAAAGGAAACTGTTGAGATCTTCTTTGATCCACTGAATTCCAATAAGTGTTTATCTGCTTTGTCATCAGTCTGAATGGAAAATTTATGTGGGCTCTCCTTTACTTGTTTCGAGAGTTAATATTTAGATCAACTTTCCTTGATCTTTTCCTGAAGTAGAATGTGAAGAAGCCAAAACAAAGCCTCAGCAAAGGTTTGTTAGAAAGTCGTGGTGACTTGAGGATTAGGGATCCTTTCCACTACGATGTGATTTTCAAACTTTGCCAGATGTTTTGTTTTTCGTATGTCCGGTTATGCTTCAGCTGCTTTGGTTTGTGCAGCTTGCTTAGCAGTTTGGCAATACTGGAAGAAGCTTTGATACTATTTCGAAGAGTATCCAACCTGCAGAAATAGAAGAGAACACATCAATTTAAATGATTGAATATGGTGATGTACTGTATGCAGATGTCACATATGCTAGTTGTCTTAGTCACATGAACATTTAATTAATTATCCTTTTTTGGGGGAGATACAAATTATTTAATCTCTCTACAACCCAGAGTTACATACACCTAAAGGTATAATAGTATTTTTCATACTACTGTTGGAGATGTTATGCAAGGCGTATAATGTAAATTCACATATTCTTGCAGCATTCAAATTTTCCTCACTTTGGGAAGAGGTTTAGGAGGTAACTAAAATATTAATATAATATTTGACAGCTGGATGGACTCAATTATAGCAGCAACAAGTGCCTTGTTGGAAGAGTTAAAGAGGCTGGAGACAGGTCATTCAGAGAAAATCTATTTATGGAATTACTAAGAGTTGACACCAATTAGATGGCACATATTGATCAATCAATTTAATCTCCAAGAAAAGGGGGATACTAAAAGTATCTACTTGCTAAACACCTTTACATTTGACTTCTGTTAAAGCTATAGCAGAAAGGAGGTGTGAATGACAACAACAATGTCCCACATGCAAAATTAAAAAGAAATCTCTGGGAAGAATGACATTACTATCTATAAGAACAAGTCACAAAACCTCATTTTAATGGAATAGCTATAATAGGGGGCAGATGGTATTAACAAACATTCATGAAATTAAGACCCTCTCCTTGGGTGATTTGCACAATAATATGAATTGTGCCATTTACACTTTTTATGCAGATGACTTAATTGGTGCAGAAAATTGGTCAGTTCCCTGCAGAGGCTCTTGGCTCAAGTTCTGGTAAATTGAGTTTCACTGTATATGGAGAACAGTACATTGACATCTTAACTAAAAATGCTTCACATTGGGGAAAAGCTGCCAAGTCAGTCTATAGGAAATTACGCAGCTCTAAATGTCCATTTCCAAGAACTGGAATCAGCTACATAAACCAGTTAAGAAAATGCAGAGTCGGCTTAGCTTCCACTGGGGGAAAAAAGAATTAACTTTTCACTTGTTTGAGATTTTATGCATTCTGTTGTGGTGTGCAGTACATGTACTCGAATCAATCATTTTTCCAGAAGTGGAAAAGACAATTTTACCTCTTCATTTTCTTGCTTTCAGCCAGTTGATGAAATGTACACTTCAGTCCGAGTCCTTTGCAATCCCTCCCTTTAAACAGATGTTTCCATCCCTTCTCTGTAGTGGACTGAGATCTGTTCACATCAATTAAAAAAAAGGTACAGCTGTGAGAAACATTAACATTTCTTGTAGCATGTTTATTAAAGCTTAATCTTATTCTTCCTCTATACCTTTATCTTTACAACATTCATTCATTCATTTAACTGGTCAGATTTAGACAATTTATATGGTATTAGGGATTGTGAAGACAGACTAGAATTCTACCAAGTTTGACTCTACCAAGGCCACAGAAGTTTAGTGGGTGACTCCAGGCCTTTCATCCTGCTCAGCCCAACTTGTCCCATAAAGTTATGGAGGGATAAGTTTGGGGGAAGGATTGTACATGGGCCAGTTTGAGGGAAGGAAGGATATAATATAATAAATGAATATCCTGGTGTTCTCCAGGATCTCATATCACTAGCTTTTTTCCTATTTCCCCCAAATAACTCTACGGAGTAGAATAAATTGAAAGGGTAACTAACTCAAAAGCCACAAAACAAGCTTCTATGGCTACGGTTTAACACCTTAATCGCATTGATTCAGTTCAAGGGTCTCCAAACTTGGCAATATTAAGACTTGTGGACTTCAACTCCCAGAATTCCTCAGTCAGTCAGACCCCTGATTTGGTTGAACAAAATATCCAAGATCAGAGAGAAGCATCCCATATCCTCCAAATGTTGGGAGCTGTACTCTGATAGACTATACCATTAGCCATATTGACTGGGAATGATGACATTTGAACTTCAAAAGAGGGCATCAGTTGCTTGTCCCTGCTCAAAATCATGTCTAAATAAGACTAGCATCCTAGTGCTACATGAACATGATAAACTTTAATGACACCCTGTTTCTTTCGATGCTTCAAAGCCCGTAGCCTTTGTTCACTTAATTGATATCACCGCAAATGTCAGGCTATGGTAACTCAAATATTTAGAGATGAAGTAGGCATATTGGGATCCAATTTATAATCCATTCACTATAGGCTAGAAGAAAGCAAAAGAAAATGTACCTGTGCTCTATTCTTGGCTGACAAAAGTTCATGCACTTCTTGTCATTCAGGCTAGCACAATGGCATCTGCTGTGAGATGGCTGAAGTGTGTCAAGTGGTAAGTCTTTTACAGACCGTCTGGTTCGAGAAAGGCTTCCAAGCCCATATGGCACAATCCGCCTATCATGAAAAAAATTAAAAAAATATATTCAATGAATAACATGTGGTCTCCCAGTTATTCCTAGACTACAACTCCCATCATCCCTCACCGCTGACCATGCTGGTAGAATCAGATTGGAATTACAGCGTGGTGTGAAATGTCTGGTTTTACCAAGCTCCATACACACAGTCATCTATGAAGCCAATCACAGTTCAAACTTCTAATAATTTGGCACTGTTACTAGTATCCTCTTAGTATCCTCTTACCAAAGAAGCATCTTCAAACTCCCTCACCCACAGACCTCCTTTTAAGCCAAATAATTAAAGCAGGATTGGTATGTGCTAGCAGCAGATGGCAGCGTTCAAATACATTTCAGCACGCTTATCAAGGATTACACAACATGATTTATCTGATAGCAACTTGTCTATGGCTTGCCTTTGCTAATTTGATTAACTGCAGTTCCGCCTCACATGCTGCTAATGCAGCAGAATCCCATAGGAAAACACTGGATTTGCAAAGACAGATTTTGTCTTTGCAAACTGTGTTCATGGTATACCAAGCCAGTTTCAGTTTAATACCACAAATGAACCAATTAAAATAAGATTTCATGCATGAGAGCAAATAGCTGAACTTGTTTGAACAGTGCTGAACTATCAAATATGTATGCGTGCATGCATATATGCATGTATGTAAGTTTGTATGCATTTGTTGTATTGTGTGTAATAAATACAATGCAGAAAAACCTACATTAAACCTTAGAATTATGTCTGCAGGCTTTGACAATTTAATAAAAACATCCCATGCAAATACATTGCAAAATTAAGAAATACATCCAAAAAAATGTTTGCTGTTATTAATAATCCTTACTCACCAAGCTACAGTGTGGCACCCTTAAATACATAGCTACAAAGAGCAAGGTTGCAAACCTACAAACTGCTTAGAAGCAAGCAGTATGCAACTGTATTAGATGCAGAGGCCAATCCAAAAGAATTATATTAATACAGGTCATCCTCAACTTACAAGAGTTCATTTAGTGACCATTCAAAGTTACAACAGCACTGAAAAAAGTGACCCTTATGACCCTTTTTCCTCTCATCTGACCATTGCAGCACCCCGTGGTCACACGATTGAAATTCAGACACTTGGCAACTGACTCATATTTATGACAGTTGCAATATTTTGGGGTCATGCGATCCCCGTTTGCAACCTTCTGACAAGCAAAGTCAATGGGGAAGGCAGATTCACTTAACAACCATGTTACGAATTTAACAACTAGAGGGATTCACTTAACAACTGTGGCGAGGTAAGTCATAACATGGGGCAAAACTCACTTAATAAATGTCTTACTTAGCAACAGAAATTTGGGACTCAATTGTTGGTTGTAAGTCGAGGACTACCTGTATTTATACTTTTCCAGGAAAATAGTTCCGGGGTGTGTACTTGTTACCCTAACACACTTATTTTTACACCCACTTCTTCTAACCTGGTGCTGATCGTGGCAATGGGTGTTGTAGTTCACTGAAGTGAGGAGCATGATGGACTTTATAGTCCAACATCTCTGGAAAATACCCCATTTTCACCTTTGCTTCTTTAAATTGCTAGAAGCAAGCAACTCTGCCTGAACTAATAGAGCTTTCCCCAAATTATTCTGTCTATTGTGGAATTAGACTTCCCATTTGTGGGGCTTTGGATCTGGCTGATACTTTATTTATTTTTAATATTTTTAATTGTGTTTTTTTCTCTTTACATACCTTAAGCATCTTTAACAGAACTGAGGCATCTTCTTATCTCTACAATTTTTATTCCTATTGTCTATCCCTTCATACCAATTTTCCCATACCGCATAATACTCTGAATCTTCTTTACCTTTTAACTCTAGAGTAAGTTTGTCCATTTCTGGCTGATATTTTAATCAGGGGGTCTCCAGCCTTGGCCACTTTAAGACATGTGGACTTCAACTCCTAGAAGTCCTCAGCCAGCAAGGCTTGAAGCAAAGCTGGCTGAGGAATTCTGGGAGTTGAAGTCCACAAGTTTTAAGGTGGTCAAGTTTGTGGACCCTCCCGACTTTAGACAGCCATGGCCAGATAAAAAGCTGAGCTCACCTTAACAGAAGAATCCTAGATGTAATTAAACACAGCCCGGCAGTGATTTTTTTTTAAAAAAAAGCACTACATTAATGGCTTAGTGCCGAGGAGGAGGCCGTACTTACTCCGGGGTGTTAATCCAGATGATGTCCAGGTGGCAGAAATAGACGCACTCTTTGTCCATCAGGGAATAACAGGAGCAACGCTTCACCCTGCGCGGCGGTGAGGGGGCGCTCTCGGGCTGCTTGGTGGCTCCCACCCAGGCACCGACCGCCGCATCTGAGGAGAAAAAAAAAATCATAACCGTCGCTAAGCGATGCCAGAGGCAGAAGCGATTCGAAGCAGGGAGGAAAGAGGGAGATTAAAGGGGGAAAGAAAGAGCCAGTTGGGAAAAGGGAAGCGGAGCATCTCGGACGAACTGAGGAGACTTGGGGAAGCCTGAGGGGCCGGGGGGGGGGGGTAAACCTGTGGAGAAGCTTCGAGAACTGCATGGGGCTCCTCGCTGAGCGACCCACGTTGTTTTAAGGACCAGAGCGGGAAATGCAAACAGCGTCTAGTCCGGTTTGGAACTGAACCTCCCAGCTCGTTCCGATCCTCCCTGGAAGCCCACCAAGCTCTCTCTATCCCGGGGGGTCTCCAACCTGGGCCACTTTAAGCCTGGTGGACTCCAATTCCCAGAATTCCCCAGCCAGCTGGCTGGGGAATTCTGGGAATTGGAGTCCACCAGGCTTAAAGTGGCCCAGGTTGGAGATCCCTGCTTAGTCTATCGGGTTGGCAGGTGCTCTGGCTGCAAAGGTGAGCAAGCTAGGTGCTAGCAGGCTATTCTATACAGCGCTTCCGAGCCCTTAGGCAGTGCGGTTCATGGGAAGTGTAGTCCCAAATAGTTGAAGGGGAACTGGATAGCCTACCTCTATGAACATAAGCAAATGACGGGGGGGGGGGGGGCCTTTCCTGTCTATGGAGATTCTCAGCCATCCAGGTCTTGGTGTCCCAAAGGTGCTTTTTTTTTTTTTTTTTTTCCTCAATGAGGCAACTGGAACTTTCTGGTTTATTTCTTTTTTTCTTGAAAACGTTTTGCTTCTCCTCCAAGAAGCTGCTTCAGCTGTTACAGTTTCTTGCATAGGGCCACCTGGGAAGAAATGATCCCCCACTCTCCAGTCAGAGCTGAAGAAGCTTCTTGAGGAGAAGCAAACGTCTTTCAAGCCAAAAAAAAAAAAAAACCCCAGAAAATCCAGTTGCTTCTTGGGGGTGGGAAAAAAAAATGCACCTTTGGGACTCTTTCCGGTCAGTTTTCGCATTTATGGGATCACCCAAAGAGACGCTCACCCCCAAAATAAACCAGGATTTCAATTTCCCCCAAATGCCAAAACCAGTACTTGTGAATGATGCAGGGGTTGGGGAAAGCTATCCAAACTCCCGTTGGACTGCAAAGAGGGGAAATTGCTACAATTGGGAAGGGTTTGAGTTACTCACCTCTACCTGGCACAACAGGATAAACTTTAAATCAGGGTTTACCTATCGCAGTGGCTAAGCCCAAGCCAAAACACACACACACACACACACACACACATATTCTGCCTCGAGGAGGAACGAACCAAGCCACCATCACATTAACCTACAATTGTTTAAGGGCGGCGTATGGATGTTTACGTTAGCGTCACCGAAGAAGTCACCGTTGTGGACCTAATCAACGACCTCTTAGCGTTGACTCCTACAGTGTTTTTTAAGCCCATTCCCCTCCTTGAAATCAACAGATCCCCGCTCTCTAAAAATTATCTGGATCCCTTGGTGCTCTTCTGAGGTCGGATGCTTCTGGTTTTGTTTTGTTTTGTTTTTTTTCAGACGTTTCATAACCCAATTTGGTAACCTCATCAGCGCCAGCGGGTGCGGGGTTCGCTAGCGAATGCTGAAGTCTCTTTAATTCTACTCAGGGTTTGTCCAACCGCTCTCAGTCGCCCCCGCTGAAGCGTCCCAAGATTTTGCAGCCTGAATCTCACTAAACTTTCCAACTCTCCAGCAACTTTCCAACTCTGGGCTAATCGCCTGAATCCAGCAGGCAGAAGATATACTTCCAATGCCTCCTTGGAAGTATTTCTTCACCACCACCCCCCAAAAAAAAAAAAANAAAAAAAAAAAAAAAACACTAGTGCTAAAACTTGCTCCTCGACTTCGCAACTGGCCACCGCTAAAGCGAGCTTGACAGCACTCGATCCCGCCACCTCTCCCGAAGTCAGCCTTCGCCTGCGGGATCGAATCTCGGATTCGATCCCGGGAATCTCGGCGGCGAACGATGGTCGGATGAATTCGCCTTGAGGACCGGCGTCTTGAAGTTGTCCCTCGACCAGGCTCCGCAAGCGCCTTGACCTGGCTTTTGGATGAGGGATCTTCCTCCACAACCTTGGCAACTTGACGCCTTGGAAGAGTTGAAGTCCGGCCAAGCTTCAAAGTGGCCAAGGTTGGAGAGAGCCCTTGTTTTGGACCACAGAGCACCCGGAGTTGGACCAAGGTCTAATCCTTGGACGGACGCAGCCTACCGGCGAAAACCCAAAAACCCGGGCGAAAGAAATCCACGCTGCACAAAAAAAAAAAAAAAAAGCCTTTAAAAAAAAAATCCCCCAAAAACAACTTACCGGCGTGTTGAGCTGCCTTGCGGGATCACAAAAAGCAGGGAAGGAGGATCGTCCGCGCGTAATCCATCCCGACGGGTCCTCCGGCCTTAACCCCAGGGGCGGGCAGTGGAATTGAACGCCCTTTATCAAACAACCCTGACCCCGCCCGCCGCCCCCCCCCCCGCTTCAAAGACCCCAAGGGCAGGTCCGCTGCGATCAGGCAAGGGCAGCGATCGCTCGATCCCTCCTTTCCCCGAAGCCACCTCTGGCCGCAGTCGAGAGGCAGGCCTGCGCGCCAACAGCGCAGGGCTTTTGGGGGAGCAGGTGGGCAGGCGCTGCTGCTGCTGCTGCTATTGCTATTACTCCTCCTCCTCCTCTACTCCTACTACTACTACTACCGGTTGCCGCTGCTTCCAGCGAGGCTCCTCGGGCGCTTCTGGCTCCGGTCGGACTCTCGGGCTCTCCTTTTATACGCACCCCTCCGCCCCCCCCACCACCCACCCCCGGGAGAGCGGAGTAAACAACCCGACTTTCTTCTGTTATTGTGTTATCCGTCACCCGGAGTCAACGTGCAGGAGAAGATAAGGGCAGGCTTGAAAGGAAATCGCTGCAAGCTTCAGAGGCAGACGCCGCCTGGCAGGGTTTTACACCGGAAAATAAATCCGCGGCGCAGACTTTTCGAGGAAGAGGGCAGCTTCGGCCCTTTGCCCCCAGGGGGCGCGCTGCTCGCCAGGACCTCTGCCAGGTTCCCCCCCACCCCCCCCACCCCCATCCCACCCTTCCGGAATTCCTAATTCTGGTTCAGGATTGAACAAGAAGGAGCCGGCTGAGATCTTATCCCCTTATGAAGCACGCGCGCTTTTTTTTTTTTGTTCTTGTTCTTGTTTTGGTTTGGTTGTGCTTGTTGCTCTTTCGTTTGTTTCAAGTACCTGCGCATTGACAAACTTTTCATCATGTAGGAAGCGAGCACCCGCCCCTCTCCTGGAAATTGAAATAGCCGGGGAAATGTTAAAAAGGCAGAAGATTCCCTCGAAAAAGAGTAAGAAACTCAGAAGCAGAAACTCACCTCAGAAGCAGAAAGTCACACACCCACACACACACACACACACACCCCTTTGCGAATGGGTGAGCCATGAAGACCTGGGCCAGAAGACTTTACGTAACAAAGATCTCCAGGTAAAGCTATGGCAATTGCCAAAAGCCCTTGTCAGTGCATCATCATCATCATCATCATCATCAGGCCAGGCTCAACCAAGCCTGGAACTCAGGACGGCCTACGGGAGTTGCCCCTGCATGGCCTCATGGGAGTCTGACAACCAATCAGAATACAAGCTCCAATTCAAATCCCAACAAAGGTTATACAACCCAGGCACTCTTAGCATCTCAATCTTTTTTTTCTTGATTTCTTCCTTCACCTTGGAGCCTGTCATCATCCTTCTTTGGAGCTTCAAGCCATGGGGTCCTGCTGTCCGCCATTAAACCATCTTTCCTAACAGCCTCCATGTTTCCAGTGTCTTTTTCCCCACTTGGAACTGAACCGGAAGGATATTTCTTCCAACAACCAAAAGCTTTCTTTGCCCAGCAAACTTTTGTTCAAAATAGAGAGACCACTTCATACTTTTCAGGCTTCCAGTATTAATCCTAAAAATGCCATGGACTTGTTTTGGTGGGAGTGGTGGAACATGAATATGTAGTGAAGAAATTCACATTTTCATGACATTCTATCCTTTTGTTTTTCCGCTATTGAGTGTACAGCCTATTATTATATTTAAGGAATTTAGGCAACATACATCCAGCCGTCCACTTTTGGTCCCACAACAACCCTAATAAATAGTTTAAATAGGAAGGAAGTGATCGTTCACAGTTAAAATCAAAATCCTTCTTTATTAGGTATAATTGTGTCTATTTGCGTGTGTGTACCTTTGGAGCAGAATGACTTTTGTGATTCTGGAAAGTCTTTTAATATCTATGTTTTGTGTTATAGATTTCTCTGTATCTTTCTGTGAGTTGGACTCAAAAAGGTTCCACCCTATCGAGGAAGGTTTGATCTTCATGGTTCTTTCATCCTATTGAGCCAGAGGACATTACAGTCCCATAATTAGAAGCCTGATCATTCAGAACTGGTGTCAGAGATAAGGGATCTCCATCCTTCAGCCTTTCACTGAAGCCCCACACACCTTTTGTTCCTGGGAGCCACCTCTGTGAGGGATTAGCGGGTCTTTGAAGCCCTCTCTGCAGCCCCTGTTCATCTTTTGTTGCAGACCACAAAACATATATTCTTAAACATCAAACATCTGCAGGCATTAACAGTTAATTAGCCCTGCAATTTGCTTTCTGCAGACAGGCGGATTTTAACTGGGAAGTGCCATTGTAAGGCTGGGTTTGGAATTGTTAGGCCTAGGGCTCCAATGGTGGGCATTGTTTGAGAAGTGATTCGAACTGACAGTTCTGGAAGCTCTGGCACCAAACTTCAACACTGGAGGAGTTGGGTCGCCTGCTGGAAAGGAGTATGTAAAGCTCACCACCGAATCTGGGCACTTACCCACATCAGAGAACTTCCATGTCATGCCCTGCCTTCCCACTGCATTCTTCCAATGTTGAAGAAGTCATAATTTAAAAGTTGCAAGAAGGGGGAAATCTCTTATTTCAGGCATATTTGTGGACACTTATCCAATAAATCACAGAAGTATCACAGCCTCAGTGCTCCGTTTTCTAATTTACACTTTCCTTTCTACAGTTACTCAAGGGAGTTCATAGTTGTACAGAAAAATTCCATTGCAAATTATAACAATCTGGAATTATATTAATAAAACAGCAAACCAGCATCTAAATCAAAGGTGGTTTTTTAATTGTAATTCTGCACAACATACTTGCCCATGATTTATTCAACCCAATGTTCTGGTTTTGCAAAATCATATGGGAATCATATATTTATTGCGTGGCTTAAACATATGCACTAGGCTACAATGCAACAGGCCAACTTGTGATTCAGTGTGTGATACAAAGGCAAGCTATGGATTGTGCAGAAGGGGGAAATTTTCTGTTCTTTATATCTACTGAATCTTCTCCAACAATGCAAGGGTAAGGTCACACAGACGAAGCATGAAGTTTTTCATTATTGTGCCATCAGCATTCAACTGAGATGACAAATTTATCCAATGCTCACTAGAGTAAAAAGACGACTGACACATTTTTAAAAATGCATTTAGTAATTTATCATCATCGGTACAAAAAGAAAGCCAGAGAAATGACACTTATAGAATCTGTGTGAATATACACACAGAAACATACACACACACAACATACAGAGAGAGTACACAGAGAAAGCTCACATAAACTATATTTTTGCACAATTTCTTCAATTTTCCTGTTTTTTTCTGGGTATTGGTCTCTTAATAAGAACAGTAGGTCTCCTAAGTCCTTCCTAGAAATAGAGAAGTGTGATCCTTTTTAATCTTATAAACAGCACAATAATGCATGAGATAATAGGTTCAGTATCATCATGAGCACATAGGATTTCAATAGGCTAGACCAAGGGTGTCAAACTGAAGGCCCATGGGTTGCATCCAGTCCATGGGATGCTTAGATCTGGCCCACGGGGCCACCCAGTGAAGGACCGTCCCGCAGTGCCTCTGCCAGCAAAAACAGAAAATACAATTTTTATCTCATGTTTTCATTGTTAAAAATTAACAAGTAGGCATGCTGAGGGGCTAACAATGTGATCCTAGACATGTTTACTGAGGAGTATGTTCCATTCTGTTCCATGGTATGATACTACTGGTTTGTGGTCTAAGGGAGTTATGTGACATATTTTACATAAGATGGTCTACTGCAGGGATGTCCAAGCTTGGCAACCTTAAGACTTGTGGAATTCCACTTCTAGAATTCCCCAACATGAACTGGAGAATTTTAGGAGTTGAAGTCCATGAGCCTTAAAGTTGCCAAGATTGGACACCCCTATTCTACTGTCTGAAAGGCTGTCCCAGCCAAGGGCGATTTAAAAGTTCAGAACTATAATAAGGAAAACTAGGAATCATGCTGTTCACCACGCCCACAGCAATCAGTTAAGTTTTGAACTGAACTGCTGCTCACCTCTAACAATCTTAATCCAACTGACTATGGATAGCCAGAGTACAGTTCTATTTACATTATGGAATTACATCCATTTGTATACCTATAATTTAGCTTGCATTGTTTTTGGGAAACATTTGCTCTAGTTTCTACTGATTCTCTTCTGGTGATGCTTAAATGGTCACCAGATACAAATTCTATTGAAAAAAGTAATAATAAAAGGAAAAAAGGAAGTGCATTTTCAAGGGCTCCCCACTCCTGTAAGACATATGAATGCACTGATAAAACATGTTGTTATGAATGTATCTGCTCAAACTTTTTTTAAAAATATCCAGATATAATATGGTGTTTGTTTGCCAATGAGGATGTTTCTTCCCACACATGCATTCCTGGATGATATCTCCAAATCCAGCTGCATTCCTTTAGGACCACAGATGAGAGATAGAAAAAAAGAGAAAATGATTGAGCTCTTGAACCATTCTACCCATGGGGCTCAGTGGGCTGGGAGATGTACATATTTCATTTGCCCATTTCCAAACTGGTTTGAGATATAAAAATTACTGAGCTTTCCAATGCTGCTGAATTGGTGTCTAGCAGATAAGATTACCTGTAATTTCTCCATCATTGCTGGAGGAAGCTGCTCATTCTGGTGAAGAAGGTCCTGTGAAAGCAGAAAGATAGGCTATGTCCACACAAGACTCTTAGCCTGTTGATGTTTTCTGAGTTTGCTAAACTGAACAATTAATCAGACCGACTGCATTCAAGAAAGATGTTAAGAGGGAAACAAACAATTCAATGCTATCCAGATTTTGCACACATTGTACAAATGCAACAACTAGGTCTTTCTATTTGTTTGGCTAATTATATTATGCAGACTGAAGCAAACATGAATCCAGGATATAAGCTACAAGCCAATATCCCTGAGGACTTGATTGTTGTACAGTGATGTTGGACTCATCAACATGGCACATAACACATTCCCCAAATTGTCCTAGTTATTTTCTTTATTACTTTGTTCCTGTCCGCTGCCTTAATCAGATTCATTTGGCAATGAGTTTGAATGAGCTATCAAATAGAATGAGTTTTGGCTTTGTTGCCTGTTTTAGATTTGTTGCCATATATATTAAAGGAATTCAAAATTTGAAAGGACCTGAGCAACTCTCCATCTAGAGTTGTGATTAAAGAAGTGGCACTATTGAAAGAGGGAGGAATCCATTCAGCCAGAATCAGATCAAATCAGCAAAGAATGAATGCCTAGATTTTGCTCCTAGCTGTCCCGAGGGAAGGGTTTTGTAAAAATACATTCATTTTCCTACAAAACTGTGAAATGATAAACAACCACAATTCCTGAACCTGCATAGTGAGTGGGCATGCAGTAATGAATTTGGAAGAAAATGTAAACCAATACAGTAGGCACTATACTATATTACATACTATATAATACTATATTTTTACAGTAATAATGGTAATAGCCAGAGCTCTGTATGATTGAAGTTTTCAAACCATATTTTTTCTACATTTAAAACTCTAAGGATGACTAGTGGCCATCCTGAAAACAGAAAATATTCTACACTATTTATCTGTCAAACAGCAATTGTGTTTGGATCTATTTGGGGAAAGGAATGTCATATGTCATGAAAAAATGCTGTAGTGTTGGCCTTGCCTGGAGACCAAATATTAAATGTGGCTTTTTTCAGGTAGGACCTTTGAACCTTCACATTGCAATGGAGATTGTATTGATTGGCACCTTGTCGTTCTTCCATAGTTGAGTTCAAGATGACATCTTGATGACTCACATACTGTCTTCCATTGAAACACAAATTCTAAGAGTGGACCAACTTGTTCCCCTTGGTATTGTATTGGATCTGAGTGGTTTGGATTACATTATAATGTTGCTATATGTTGTTTTGTCTTTTAAATTATTTCTATTTATAGTCTGTTCCATTTTACTGAATTTCTATATTCTCACAATATTCCCAAATCTAGATCTACTTAGCAACAGGATGGTAGGCATGCTCTTCTTCAGACCCTGCCTTGATGACAAGCCTTTGTTAGGTTCTTCAAATTGTAGGATTCAAGAAAAGAAGATAGGAAATGCATTCAGTTGCTGGGAGTTGGGAGTATCACATTGGGAAAAACTATTTCTTTATCTGGGAATGAATGCTAATATCTGTCTTCCTCCTGAATGGACAGTTATGATTATATGAGAAGTACATGATCCCTCCATATCTTGTTTCATATTGTTTTAGAGCTGATCCCAAATATGAGTTGTTTTAAAGCCATGGTTGTTCCCTTGAAAAAACTGATTCTTCCCTAGCAATATATTGCTTTAGTAGAAGAATCAAGCCACAAGGTGGTGCTGCACTCTACATTTTTATGATTTAAAAAAAAAACTGGAATGGAGTAAAATACAAGCTAGAGTTTAATAGTAGTCATCGATATTTTTTTTTGCAGTGATTTTAATAGTGTAACAAAAATCCAGCCTTCCTTCTCTCTCCATATAAAAGTAAACAATAGGTGAGATTGTTGGAAGAAATAGCCTTCTGGTTCAGTTCCAAGTGGGGAAGAAAGGCACTGGAAATATGGTGACTGCTTTGAATGATGGTTTAATTGTGGACACTTAAAGAATTGATTAACTGAAGCTCCAAAGTGAAAAGAACAATCCCATGCTTCAATATGAAAGAAAAGAAAGAAGGGCTGATATGCTGAGTGTGTCTGGGTTTTAAACCCTCTGTTGGGATTTGAATTTGAACTTGTATTCTGATTGGTTGCCAGACTCCCATGGGGCCATGCAGGGGCAACCTTGCTGGATGATGCACTGAAAGGGCTATAGTTTTAACTAGAGATCTTTGTTATGTAAAATAGGCTGGCCTAGGCCAGAATAATGATCTATTAGCAAAGGGGGGGGGTGAGTTTCTGGAAGACTCAAAGATGAGAAAAATCCCCTTTATAAGACGGAAAAATTATAAAGGATCCTACAAAGTTTTTTCTAGGAGAGGGGTTGGTGCTAACTTCCCACAGGATAATTGAGCCAAAGGAGTCAACACAACTTGAAGACACAAACAATTTTAGAGCCCCAGGAATAGAACTTTTAAATTTCCACTGAGCAATGAGGATCATTAGGAGATTCTAAGCGGTGGAAACACTGAGTTTTACCAAGGCAAGAGTTTTTTAAAACAAGTCTTTTGAATAAAGCATAATGGCTTGGTTTGTATATAATGCTAAATACTAATGAGTGAGGTCATGTCAAGTTGAAAGCAGACCAACCGCACCAGGCTTAATGGCTTCATGTTGTATGAACCACAGCAATCTTCCAGTCTAGGCTATCTCAAAGGAGTATTCTAAAAATAAAAGAGGAAAAGGTTATACAGCTCTCTTGAGCTTTGTGTTGGAGAGAGGAGATGATACTATTATTATTATTGGAAGGACTAGGTAGGAGGATTATTTTATACAAAGTGTTACTGAGACAGCAGCAACACAATGAGACAGGTTGTTTTCGGGTTCCTCCTAGACAATATATTTTCCCTTCCAACAATTCCAGAGGTATCTGTCACTGTGCAGGAATTCTCATTGATTTATTGATTATAGGTGCACCTTTCCTATCCTTCATGGAGTTGAGGGCATCATACATGGTTCTGTCCTCTTTGCACTTTACCATTACACCAGTTTGACTCTGAGGTGTGTGTTTAGACTGGAAATGGATGATTCGATAAAAGCTGCAGATGTTCCAGACTTGAACAAAATTCCATCCAGATCAGCGATCTTCACTTTGCTAAGATATAAAGATAGTGGCAACCCTGAAGCCTCCAAAATGGCTCCAGCTTGCAAAACTCCAATTTGCTTCCAAGCACCTACAGTATGTACTGAAAAATTGAGTTTGGCCAGCAGAAAAAGCTACACCAAAATATACACATATTTATCCGTGTTATCATATATTTTGGTTCATAGATTATATTAAGCTTGAATATGACTTAATAAGTATGACTCAAATATGTTAGTTTAGTTTAATACTAGTTTACAAATAACACTAAGCCATAAGCTATAGTTTAAGAACCACAATATCAATGTTCCCACATTTTGCGCTAAGCTAAATATGAACCACCGTGCTATGATTTAGTAGGGTATGTGAATCCATGTGAACATGACAGTAAATAAAGTCTTTATCTTCAATAGGTCAGTGAAAATGTAAAAGGATTTGTAATAGCGATGTTATCTCATGACTTTCACTGCATCTGAAATATAGCACATTTATATTAGGTGTAATATAAATCTATTGAAACTAGGCTTCTCCGTCTAACAGAAATATTGCAATATCTTTCATACAACATAAAACATCTAAAGCAGAGCCATAGTTAACAGCTTCCATAGGAATAAGAAAGAAGAGTCCTGTTTCATGCATATAGGGTCATTTGTAAATAAATGTCTTCGCAAAGGCTCTTTCGCTGGAGAAATCATGGAAGTCAAAGCCTTGGCAATTTTAAGACTTGTGGACTTCAACTCCCACACTTCCTCAGCACAAGTCTTAAAGTCTCCAAGGTTAGATATCCTTGCTATAAATGCTCAGATTGTATGGACACTGGATGTGGGGTGAAAGCTATCATAGCTACAATATTGGAGGTAAGATGTATAGTGTGTGTGTGTGTTGGTAAAAGCTTTTGGATAAGACTGTTTTCTAAAATCTGGAGCTTTTTGTTCTGAGAGACAGACATTGCCATATTAAGATTAATTATTTTCCTTTGAATTTTGCTCGTTAATGACTCATTAGATTTGCTGTGTACTAAATATTTTTTTTTTCCGGAAATGAGCCAGGTGGATTATTAGCATTTATACTAAATAAGGACATGCTCTGTAACTTAGATACAACTCTCTCGCTTGTGAGCATTCAAATCAGCTATACTATCGCAAATTATTTGGGATTCAAACTCTTAATGAAAGTATCTCCTTATCATTACAGATTAACTCTTGCAAAGAAAATGAAGTTGCAAATGAAACTACACTCCTATATTCCACTCACCTGGGAGTAATTCCCATTGAATTTAATGCATTAACATCTGAATAAGCATATATAGGATTATCAGTACCAAAGGAGCCATCTTCTTCAGGACATACAATGCACTGGGGTTGGGTTTGTACGAAGTTAGCACCCACACCTCTCTTAGAAAATTCAAATATCCTAAGAAATATTAAAAGGCAGAAGATTTCCCTAAGAAGAGTAGAAACTCATAAGCAGAAACTGAACTCAGAAGCAGAAACTCACCCCCACCTTTGTTAATGGGTGGGTCATTAAGGCCTGGGCCAGAATACTTTACATAACAAAGATCTCCAGGTAAAGCTATAGCAATTTTTTTCAAAAGCCCTTTTCAGTGCATCATCATCATCATCCAGCAAGGCTCAACCAAGCCTGGAACTCAGGATAGCCTAGATAGTTGCCCTGCATGCCCTCATGGGAGTCTGACAACCAATTAGAATATAAGCTCCAATTCAAATCCCAGCAAAGGTTATACAACCCAGGCATTCTCAGCATCTCAGCCTTTTTCTTGATCTCTTCCTTCACCTTGAAGCATGTGATCATCCTTCCTTTTCACTCTGCAGCTTCAAGCCATGTGGTCCCGTCCACCATTAAACCTTCCAAACAGCCTCCATGTTTCCAGTGTCTTTTTCCCCACTTGGAATTGAACCCAGAATGATTTTTCTTCCAACAGGTTGAAAGAGAAAACATTTGGGAAGGACTCCAAGCCTTCAGCTTTTCAGTTACGGGATTTACAGTTTATTGGCTAAGGAAATAATATTGAAGCAAGATTAAACACAATGCCATTCAGGAAGAGATCTGCAAATAAAAGTTGGTCATTAAGTAAATTTTAAAAGTGCAAACTTTGGGGTATGGTGGACAATTAATGACCATTTCTGCTGAGTGCAGAAATCCAAATCAGGAAGCAGAGGAGCAAACCCAAAAACCAATAAATCACAATAAAAAGTTGATAGTCTGCAAGTATCTAAGAGGGCCACAATGTAGTAAAAAACATTGTCTACTGAGGGATGTATCATCAAGAGAGGTAAAATCATTTTTTTGTACTGGGGAGGGGGCCTTGCAGTCAGGGTTTTTTGTGGCATTTTGCCCTGCCTTTTTCTATGCCAGGCCTTTGACCTTTTAATCCCACTGAAATAATCCAGCCCTTCCTTGTCTCGATTTGTTTTTTGACCTGACATGGTTTAAGCTTCTGAAGCAGCCGGAGGTGTCTTGACTCTATTTTGGCTCTCTGGCACTTACATGCCAGCAATTGTAGTGAACCTGATGAAATGAAACCAAAACATTTACTACTACAGGTTGCTCTAAAGCTGAAGCTTTTTGCATGCTTTTCAAAGAATCAATGTTTCATGACTTTTCTGATCAGCCAACTATCTGATACAGTGTGTTTGTCAGAAGGCAGAGACAGCCTCTCAAAAACTATGTATATTGAAGTATTTTATTCTTATCTGCTCACAACAATGTGATGTCCCTGCTGCCAGTTCTTTAGCTGGTGCTGGCCTTCATACCCACCAAGTTCTTCCTAGGATGTCATAATGTATTGGCATAGTATATGTGCAGATCTAAGCAGCATGGTCTTTTGCAACTAACATATGGAAATTTTGTCAATGCACAGATTTTCTAAGCACCGTCCAAAATTTTTGGGAATGACACCCAGTGTGCCAATAACCACTGGGACTGCCCCAGCTGATTTATCTGATTATCTTTCTGTTTCAATTTTCAGATCTTGATACTTTGTGGTTATCTCCAATTCTTTGGCTTCTATATGACTATCCCCTGGTAAGAGGTTGAGTGCAAAAGGTGATTAGGGGACTGGAGGCTAAAACATATCAATAACGGTTGCTGGTATTGGGTATGTCTAGTTTAATGAAAACCAGACATGACAGTAATCTTCCAATATCTCAGGGGTTGCCACAAAGAAGATGGAGTCAAGCTATTCACCAAAGCACCAGAAAGCAGGACAAGAAGCTATGGATGGAAACTAATCAAGGAGAGAAGCAACTAGAACTAAAAAATTTCCTGACAGTTAGAACAGTTAATCAGTGGAACAACTTACCTCCAGAAGTTGTGAATGCACCAACACTGGAAGTTTTTAAGAAGAGATTGGACAACTATTTATCTGAAATGGTATAGGGCAAGGGTCTTCAAACTTGACAGCTTTAAGACTTGTAGACTTCAACTCCCAGAATTCCTGACCTGACATGACTGGAGGAGGAATTCTGGGAGTTGAAGTCCACAAGTCTTAAAGCTGTCAAGTTTGGTCTTCTGGTATAGGGTCTCTTGTCTAAGCAGGGAGTTGGACCTCCAAGTTCCCTTCCAACTCTATCATTCTATTTTATTGCTGCATCAATTATCTTCTCTTTATTATTATTACTATTAACTATCTTGGATAATTTCTTCAGCTCAAGTGTAATTCAAGTGAATTAATGAATTGTGCATTGAATGGATGCATTCAATGGAGAGCATAAAGTTCAGCCTCAAGGTCGGCATGACTCAACCTGGCACCTTCCAGATGTGTAAACATCACCCTTCTAAACATTCTATATCCTAACACATTTGGGAGGTGCCAGTTGGGAAAGGCAGCCTTACACACATAGAAAATTTATGCACATTGGTGTGTAATCAACGAACCTAATTTCAAACGGAAGGGTTTTTTTTAAATGCTACTGTGCATGGAAAGAGGAATCATCTGAGGGAGTTGCAGTATTAGGAAAAGGTGGGTGACTTTTTCTGTCCCAGATACAATCTTATCATTTCTCCAAATATGGTATGAAAAAAACAGGGCATGAGATAATTTGGCCTGCTTGCAGACTTTGACACTTTCTTCCTCTTCATATTGTATGATTATGTTCCTATTCAGTCACTATTTATGGGGCAAGGGGATGGAAACCAAGCTTACACCACTCCCAACTTAGTCAATTCACCATTCCAGCTGAGAATAAATGGCCATATTCATACTTGCCATACTTACTGGCAGACTTACCAGTGCCATCAACTTCATCTTATGGAAAATATTCAACTGATGAGTTGGAAGAATATAAACAAGGATGCTCCAACCAATGCATTGTCCCTTTCCTTGAAAAGTGCCTTTTTGATCTTTTAATACATCTCAGTCCTTGCAATAAGAAAAAAAATCACACGAAACTCCTGCCTGCTCTACTAAAGCCAGCTGTGATAGACCTTGCACATTTATGGTGAAACGAGAGAGATGACTCACTGGGACGAGGAGAGAATTCTAACTCCTCTTAAACTCCGTCTTTTAAAAGTGGAAGTAAATTGACTCAGCAGTGTAAGAATGCAGGATTGTGGTGGTTTGAGAGAATGGCATCAAAAAACATGTGGAAATATCTTTAATTAAAGAGAAATAGAGCTAGCAATAGCAATAGCACTTATATACCGCTCCACAGTACTTTACAACCCTCTCTAAAGAGTTTACAGAGTCAGCATATTACCCCAAACAATCTGGATCCTCATTTTACCCACCTCGAAAGGATGAAAGGCCGAGTCAACCTTGAGCCTGGTGGGATTCGAACTGCCAAATTGCAGGCAGCCGGCAGACAGAAGTAGCCTGCATTACTGCATCCTAACCGCTGTGCCACCCTGGCTAGCTTATGATATAAACCAGGGGTGTCAAACTCACATCGTCACATGATGTATCACAGCTTTCCCCCCCCCTTTGCTAAACTGGGCATGGGCATGGCCAGCGCATGATAGATCTGGCCTGTGGGATGTGAGTTTAACACCCCTGATATAAACATTAAGATTTCTACAGGCTTCCGCAATAAATCTGATCATATTCATAGGCAATCCCTTATGACTTAAGATATTTATTGGTTGAGATTGGAAAAACTGACATGTCTATTGGTTTCCAAAATAATTCCTGATGGGAAAATCTCCTAATCATACTCAAGAAAACGGATCCCAATTTTGCATCATATTATCGTTTCTGACTGGGATATCTTCTTGTGCTTTGAAAAAAAAACCCATAATCATATTCCAGAAATCTAAATGCCTCAGCTTGCAATTCATTAAGTCCATAGTGGGATTCTGGATTCATTTGTGAAGTTTACAGAGAATTTTATTAAAAAGAATAAATTTTCATAAAAATGGCTACTTATAGCACTCCTTTAGTAAACATTTACTCAGGAGAAAATTTTATTGGATGACACCAGATAGTCTGGAGAACGGTTGTAACTATACAGAAGATGTTGGGCTAGGAAGATCGATTTTCATTTTCCTATTCAGCCATTGTAATCGAAAAGGAAATGGACAAATCTAGTTTCCTTGGGAAAACACTGAATTACTTTTCAATTTCAGCAGATGGCATTGAAAATCTTACAGTTCAAAACCAACACAAAACTCAGTAGGCAGGCAACTTCGATAATCATTTTCATAAAATTGCTCACCCCAGTGTTTATGTCAGACACGATGTCAAGAGCAGGTTTTTCTGGACGCAAGAAACTTCAAGCAAACCTTTTTAACAGTTTGGTGGCAAATCAAACAAGTTTGTTTTAACATTTGACCTCTTTGGGCAAAACAAACCTTGTCTTACAAAATAAAGCTAAGTATGCCTGGTTAATTAACTCATCTCAATGCAAGGTTTTGCTTCACTGACTTAACTTCAGGAATGCAGAGTTGTTTCGTTGGCTTCAGGGGAATCTTAAAGTGGGTAGAATAGTATTCTGTAGGGATAAACCACAGTGATCTAATGGTCCTTGCTCACGAAGCCTCCTTTCATATTGTTAAATATAGGTTTATCTGGATATTAAGTGTCTTGATCTCCAGCATGATTCCCTTACAGCTTCTATCCAACATTAGATCTCTGCATCCTAAACTACTTTCAGCAACATTTCAAGAAAGTCTGGCAAGAAAATCAAGTGACTTTATGTTCAATCTCTTGCAAGATTTTGGAAATCTGCTCAGCAGTGAAAGGTAATACAAGCATTCATATAATCCACTAACATCATATGAAACAGCAGATTAGACTGTTTTCCACTGAGATGTTAGCATTGTTATTGCCATATATTTCTTCCTCTAGTCAAGCTTGTTCTGTGCTACCATATTAAGAATGTATGATGTTAATCAACATCTATGAAACTTCCAGTAGCTTATATATATGCATATTATCTGCTTCTTGTCATCTTAAGAATGCAAGGGATATTATTTTCAGCAAGCAATGGTGAAATTATTTTCTTTTCTTTTCCAGGATATGTGACCAGGAATTGTGCATTCTAAGGCAAATAAAGTCTGGAATTGAGTGGGAAATTGTCCATTTTTTCCCTTCCTCTCCTTAGTATTAAGAATGTTTATATATTAACATTCTTGTTAATGTTTATATAATAAATATTTAAATAGCCTTTAAATATTACATCTTACTTCTCATATCTAGCTATGGACTAGGCTTGTAGAGGATGTGATTCCTCGCAGCTTTTTTCCTCCCTTTGTATATCTGTTGTATGATTCAACACTGTCAGTCCTTCAAAGACAAGAGACAAATGACACCCATATTACTTGCTGTCTTGCCTTATTGAAGGAAACACATCTGTTTTAAAGATATACTCTAAAACAGTGGCCCTCAAACTTTTGGACACCAGGGACTAGTTCTGTGGAGGACAGTTTTTCCATGGACTGGGGGGGGGGGGGNCCATGGATGGGGGGGGGGGGCATGGTTTCGTGTGCTGCCTGGATCCCATGCCTGCGAAGATGAGGCTTCTTCACTCACATGTGCGGACTGGTTACTGGCAGGCCATGGACCGGTACTGGTTCATAGCCTGGGGATTGGGGACCCCTGCTTTAAAACCTTCACCCTATGCAAAACAGCTCCAGAACAAGTATAACTTAAACCTAAAACATAAATGAACAGTTACTCTAGCATTTAAATCTTAACTTGGTTAAAAATGGAAACAACAGAAGTACCTTTTTTTCAATATTACATTTGCATAAAACAAGGCTTTATGCTTGCTTTTCATTAAAAATAAAAAGTAGCCTGAAGGGTTTACCATTGTCACAACATTAGATAACTATATTTATTTTGTCTGACTTTAATAAAGTCTGACTTTAATAAAGCAGCCAAACTTAACAAGAAATAGCATGAGCCTTCCTTTGTTTTTCTTTTTTCTTTTAATAAAGGACTTTAACCAAAAAAAAGTTGTTGTTATTTGAGAATATTAAAAAAATCCATTGAAACAAACAAACAACAAAAACCCACTCCGCATTGTGGAAGTTCTCTTTACAATACTGCTAAACAAAGAAATAGATCACTTTCCCAGTCACTCTTCTAAGAAACTAATTGGATAGGATAGAGAGGAACAAGGGAGAAGTTAATAGCAATTTATTTACAATTTTAATGTTTTTATCATTATCATCATCTTCACAGAACAGAGTTTTTTTTCTTGTTGGTTCATTTAGAAAGAGGTACAACTTAAGCCAGTAGTAAAATCAGTAAACAAAAATTTTACTGAAATAGTTCAATAACACAGATACGGGATTTTTGTTTTAAGTGTAAAGCTAATGTCATACATGAGAAAAATGGACAGATTTTTCCCCTTCCCCCCGACTAATATGGGTACAATAAATATGGAGTTGTACATAACTGAATCTGTACATACAAACTTCGCCCCACAGCCATAAAAATCTACATTTAACAGTGCAACATATAATTTAATCATTTCATTTGACATAAGATTTTTTTTTTACTTACGAAACAAAAGTAACTACTCAGGTTTAATGTACATATAATATATAATTTTGACAATCTGTACAGTTTTCTAAACATAAAACACAAAAAAGGCACAATTGTCTATACAACATGTACAAAAAAAAATGGCCGGAGCTGACAAGAAACAACAATTATTGGTCAAGAGTTCATGATTGCACAAAGATTAGTAATGAGTTTGTGTCAGAAAATATGTGCTTTAAGTAAAAGGGAGGTTTGCAAAGAAACCTAGTGTTACTTTAAAAAAAACATACACACAAAACAAAGCACCCGTAACCCCACACACAACCCAACATGAAACCAAAACACCCTAGGTTGCAATTACTAGTCTGTCCTCATCATCACTGCTGCCATCGCTTAAGTCGACCTTTGGCAGCCTTTTTGGCCGATGGAATTCTTTATCCTGAAGGACCATCTGATGTCCGGGGGAACTGGATAAAATGTCTGAATTCACTTTTGCAGGAGGCTCCGACCCAGAAGGCTGTCCCACCCGAACAGCACTAATATTGCACTTTGGTTTTTTGGGACTCTCTGAGTCAGAACTTTCAGAGTCCGAATTATCCGGGATATCATGCCATCGATAGTCCCTTGCAGGGCCCACTTCCAAGCGATTTTCAATGCTGTACCGCTTGTCGGCCGGTGCCTTCTGAGAAGATGGAGCACTGCCAATCTGAGCTGGGTCCGGAGTAGCTAAGCTTCCAGAACCCTGGTCTTGGAACGTTTCACAAGTGTTGTTTCTGGAGGGTGGTGGTTCTACAATCCCCTGATCATCTGCAGTCTTAGGGCTCACCGGAGGGGCTAAAGTTGGCAGTGCTATGTTTAATATTTGCAGGCCCGGAACGTGTGCCTGAGGACTAGAGGTGCGCTGAGAGGAAGGGTTTGCAGTCAATACTTGTAACCCTACGGCATTGAGCGTTAATCCCGAATGGTGTAACTGTGGTGTTAGGCCGGTGCCAGCCAGGCCTAAGATATTCACTGTTTCCATGCTCAGGGATGGAAGAGGCTGCAGGGCTGGTGCACTCAGACTCTGGATGCCTGGCACATTAATTTGGCCTATCGGGATACAGGGAACCATGCTGTTCACTTCTGCTATACCAAGGTGATTTGCAGTGCCGGAGACTGCACAGGCTGGATTGCCAAGAGCACTTGTAGTTCTGTGGATCACACTGACAGCAGGAATAGTGAGCTGCACTGGCCCAGCTGGAATAGGTAGAAAAGTAGAGTAGGTGGCTAAGCCACCAGGTACCATGTGGATCCCCCCCACTGGAACCACTCCATAGGGACTCTTGGTTTGTTGTTGAGAATGCAAAGGGAGGTGGCTGAACAGATGAGTCTGGGGAGGTCCTAATTTCATGGTTTGTTGGTGTTCTCCATGCTTTTGCTCTTGTGTCTCTGCAAAAGGGGATGCCACTGAAGAAACAGCAATTGTAGTTTGTGTACTCTGGTCTATGGGTACAGAAGGAAGTCTAATAGAAGCTGTGCTCTGCACAAGAAAAGAGAAAGCATGAGAAAAGTGGTTACGGTAATAATACTGAAATATGCATCTTAGGCTGAAATGCATACAATTTGATCTAGTTGTGAGACCTAAGTTTCAGTTCTTCAATGTTTTAGATTAAAAATGAGGGTGGAGTTCCTGGTCATTTGATTTCAAATTAATTTTGAGAATCCCAAATTATCCTCTCCTGTTTCTACAATTGATACATGACTGAACTCTATTTAAAGCTCTCAATATTCAAAATTCTTAGTGAAAAAGTTACATTAACAAGGACATATTATTTTTCTGAAGAATTATCCAGGCAATATGGCCTTGTAGGTGGTATTAAAAATAATCTTATGATATTTCCAATGGTACCAGTGACAACCTGTGTCAAAATTGTAGCACTGTTCAGGCATTCAGAAACCAAAACAATTACAACATGAACACTTCAATTAAAGTGTTCTTTAACTATCTTCTCTGCTGAGGGAATTTAAATGAAGTTTAAATGCTGAGGGAATTTAAATGGCTTCTCTACAGGCAACTGCACATCCAAGGTGGAAAGTGCCATGGAATTGAGCAGAACAACTGCCCAATGATATCCAAACTGAAAATAAACATTTTAATGTTAAAATCAGGCCAAATAGGGCTCAGAAAATAATTTAAACAATAATAATACCAATGGCAATAATTCTATTAAATTTAGAGGTGACCCGACTTCAGAATAACTCTGGGCAGCTTAATTTAAGAGAAATAGAAAACAATATGAAAATATTTATCTATGTCCAGGCAAGCCATACTCCATAAACGTAACTGAAGGTCCTCTACGACCACCCCTACCCCTAAGGCCTTGAAGAACAGTCAAGTTATAAAACATCATCAGAGTGGGAACTACATAGATCTCTTGAGAAATTTCATTCAAAGAGTGTGGCACCACAACAGTGAGGACATGTTTCCTGGATCCCAATGGATGACATTATTTAATTGAAGGGATTTGGAATTCACCAATTCTGGTTGATGGATAAAATCTATCTGAGAAATAAATTGGCTCTGTGCCATGAAGGATATATTAAAGATGATAACATTGAATTGTATACAAATATAGGATATGGCCTTGTTTTAAAGCATCTTGCTAAAATGGACAATAGCAACCAGCTGACAGATTTATTTTTTGTATTCATAGTCAGAAGAAGGCTTCTTAAGAAGGACCTGCAAGATTTGTTACCTTGAAGAGGGCAGCAAAACACATGTCTAGGTCAGTTGAGTGAGTTAATCTCTTTCAAAATGCTGTTAAATTCCAAAATGGATGAAAGTCAAGAAATATTGGCTGACAATTCATCCAACATAGTGGCCAGATCCTCAGTTCACAATAACCAAATCTGATGTAAAGCCTAGAAAGCATTCTAGAGAACTAAACATGGAAGTTTGCTATTATTAATACTGCTACAAAATAAGTCAAATAATGAACTTCTGTAATTCTAATTACAGTACCATGAATCTTATATCAAATGTTTTTCAGTTCTTTCTGAAAACCAGGGAATCAAATGGGCTTAGCCTGCAGCGTTTGGCAAATACGTCTTTAGTCCTCTTCTGTACATCATTTCATGGTTAGACTAAAGTTTAGACGTAAATAGCAGTGATGCTCAAAGTACTTGGAAGATTTCAGATTGGTTTTAACTGATGCACTTCTTTGCAGAAAGAATCAATTTCTGCTTTAAGCCGTAACAGAAATGAGGACACACAGACACAATCCACTATTTCCCCCAATTCAAAATCATTCACATCCATATAGCAAGTCCAAAATGTGATATGTCCACAGCTGGGCTACACAAAAACAATTTTAATGTGAATATTGAAACTAGGATTTTTCAGTCCTACATTTTCAAATTCCTCAATTAGGTTGGGCGGAAAAACTGGAAACATCTGATGAGTATTACTTGATAACTTCCATTCTCTTCAATTCAGCCATTAGAATATGGATGCAAATTATATCAGCGTAACATTTTCAAAAATAAAACCGATACATTTCATTGTACGAAAGATTCACAACACGCAATCTGATTTTCCAATTTTGTAGTGATTCATTTTTTGTAAATTCCCAGATCAGCATGGTTAATATCTATGTCCATTGAAAGCATAATAGCACTGCCTACTTCCCCTGCAATAAATTCTGGGATTTAAAAAAAAACAAAACACCTTTGCTCTCACCTTCAAAGTTGCTGTAGTACTAATAGAAGGAGTGGTGCTTCTTAAGACTTCTTTTGTACCTGGGAAATCCACATACATTTGATGGCAGGGTGACGGATGAAATGTTTCTGAAGACACAGCCGGCTCTGTGCTTGTTGCTCTGTCTTGCATGCTTTCCTTTTTTGCTTCTCTGGAAATAGCTGTTACTGGTGGCCCTGAGTTCCTGCAGTCCAACTGCACTGTACTAAGTACTGTCATTTTTGTGAGAAGTGCTTTTGGCAGGCCATCCACAGAGTCTGTGTGAACCCCAGCAAAACAATCCAAAACCCTGTTTTCTTCATCAGCGCTTGAAACCTCGTGAGAAGTATTTCTTGAGGGGTGATGCTGTGGACTGGCTGAAACAGAGGGAGTAGCAGACAAAACTGATTCTGCTTGGCTGTCTTCATCATCATCTTCATTATCATTGTCTTCATCTTCTGGCCCATCTGAATCCTCTGGATCAAATCCAGATGGTTCATAATTTAGGCGTTGCTTTTCACCTGTGAAAGAGAACAAAATTAAATTCCCATCTAACAGTCCAGCAGTTCAGAGGAGATTCTTTCCATTGCATTTACTTTCCTTTTCTGAACATTAACTTCATCCAAGTAAATGGAAATATATGCAAAAATCCATATGAAACCTCCCTCCCCCACCCCCCACCCCAGCCAAAAAGTAGCATATTGGAATGAAGGACTTTAGAGTGGTTGATTCCATAACTGGCAGAAGGTGGAAGAAGCATTCAGACTTTTTTTAAAAAAAAATATTAAAGAATATTTTGATTTGCAAGATATCCCCCTCAGATATATCACATTTCAGTTTTAATCAACTAACCATATGTAGGGTCACTAAGACATTACTAAGATTTAATAAAAGCCTATGAAAGCGAACTTTATGCAGTGTAACAGATGGATAGCAACCGTCTTTTAAACACTTTTCAGAGGGATAACCATGGTAGTCTTTTTCAGTGCAGACACACACCCCTGCTGTGGCCTGACTGCTATTCACCAAAGGACGGCACCAAAATTTCCACCCACTTTGTGGGGGGAATGTGTCTTATGGAGCAAAAAACAAAACAAAACACCAGTATATTCCTCTGCCACCAATTGTTCTTTTGATTTTATTTTGTATTCTGATTGACAAAATTCCACTATCTCACAAAAATTAGCCATTTATGTTTGCCTATTATTTCTGAATCAGAGATCATAACCTTAGAACTACATGTAATAAACAACGCTTTTGTTAAATTCACAGTGATCAACCTGGGAGAAAAAGTATAGATTCCAAACAACTGTTGTTGATTGCTCTCAAATTCATTCTGAAACTCTGAATCATATGAATTGTTATAGTGATTAATACAAACATTTAACAATACAAATAATCAAGAAACAATTGCTTTTGAGAATAAAAATTATCCCCTCTACATGCTCCAGTACTGAGTAATGCTTACCTTGCTAAAAATGTTATTAGTAAGGTCTGAAGTAAAGTCTAATATGGTTAGGGTTATGTTGTCTTCCCTTTTCCCTAATAAAATGCTTCACTAAAAAGTTTTTTAGGAGCTTCACTAAAAAGTTTTTTAATGCCATCCACTCTAATTTTAAATGTTAGAGTTGATGATAAATGTTGAAGAAATGATATAGCAATAGCACTTAGATTTATATACCCCTTCATAAGGCTTTTACAGACTTCTCTAAACAGTTTACAGAATTAGCATATTGCCCCCAACAATCTGGTTCCTCATTTTACTGACCTCAGAATGAGGGAAGGCTGAGTCAACCTTGAGCCTAGTGAGATTTGAACTGCCAAATTGCCAGTAGCCGGCAGTCAGCAGAAATACCCCGCAGTACTGCATTCTAATCAGTGCACCACCATGGCTCATTCAATATAATATTGAATAAGATAACTGTTATTTCTGTACTGTACTTAATGTTTTTCTACTTCAACCAAGTTATTTGCGTTGTGATTTCATCACTGTTAAATATAAAAAAGTATTTATGAATCATTGAAGATTTAAATTCTCAAGGAAATTTTATCTATAACATTTCTACGGCCATATTTGATAAAATATGGCTATTATTTAAACTAACAATGAATCTATGTAAAGATTCAAATATTTTATTTTCTTTATGCATAAAATACCATATGCATAGCACATTCATTAACTTATTACTTATGGTAGTGAAAAAAACCACTTTCCTAATGGGACATAAAGCTTTAAACAAAGTATAGTCATGCCAAATTTAAATAAATGTAAATATAGAAATATAAAACATTATGATGGAAATGTTTTCATATAGACCACATTAAGTTTTCACAATGAAAATCCCTGTGTAGAAAAGATGTTTTACATAAATTTGTATCTATCACACTTTTAGTTTTACATATTTCCTTGCTTAAGTTTTAAACATCTGAAAATTTGAATTATATTTATATCTGTTTTATTTTTATTCTTTCTTTCTAATACTGACATCCACTGGAAAAACTCATATTGAAGCAATTTAAAAGCATCAAAGATTTAAAATTTATCGTGAAATAATACTGCTTACTAGCTGTCAAGCTTTTTTTTTTTAGTAGTTTAAAGTATTATTCAAATAGTTTTCTACTGTTGAAGGAGCTCTTGTCATCAACCAAAAACTAGAAAATATATAGATTTTACAACATAAATAAATATCTTGGTGGGAAACTGTTTGGAAAATTGTGCTGCAATCTTCTGCAGAAATTAAATATTAATCTTTGCTAGTATTCATAAATATAATTGTATTAATTAAAATTTTGGAGAAGAGTCACCTTTTAAACATTTCTGAAGTTCAGATCGACACTTTAAGAATTGTGAGTGACCTGAAACTAGTCTTGGATATACTTTTATAGAAATGCCATGGAATTCAACAGAAACCTCTTCCAAACAAATGAATTTGGGATTGGGCATTTCTTATCGAAATGGAATGTACAATGAAAGCTTGGGCAAGCACTGTGGAAAATGATACACCTAAATTGTACTATATCACGTTGAATGGTTCACCTGGCCTGACAGCTTAGCTCAGAAGCCAGCATTCCAAACATATTAACCTTATATTTTAGGTGGGAAGAACATTCTTTAGATCAGGAGATGAAAGACGGAAGGGTGATTGGGAACATAAAAGAGAAACTAAGTGGTATTTACTAATACCCAAATGATAGCCAATCTGAAACCAGAAAACATCACAAAATCACACAATTTACTAATCCTGCTGTTTTAAATCTTCCCAATCATTAATCAGCAAGTCTCACAAAACCAAACTGAAACTATATGATAACTATGATGGAAAGTTCACAAATTCTTGTTGACCAACAACAGCTTTTCTAAAAGAAAAAAAAAACATTCTAGTTCCTCCTTTCACTCAAAAACTGTCCAATCTCAAAAGTTATTCTTCTGCTTTAAAATACAGGAAAACCAAATAAGAGACATTTAAGGATGAAGAATAGCTAATAGAGTGGCTTGAATTTCTATCTGAGCAATAACCTTAATGTTTTTTTGTTAATTCTTATGAAACAGATAACAAATAATGAAAAAAGACTAGGAAAAGTAATCGATATATTTAACAGAATTTTAAATGCTTTCATGATAATTTAAATTGCAGTTATGTTCACTACAATGCAGGCTGCAATCCAGACAACCACAAAAATCAGTCTGTTGGCTGCAGATATAAAACCAAAAACCCACTCCTTGGGATAATATAGGTAAGCACTACTTATAACTTAGAATCTCATTGGACCATAGAGACCATCATGCTCTATTGTCATGCCTATCAATTTTCTAAAATATTTGTAGCATTTTAGCTCATGAACTTGAGGAGGTTCAGGGTTTGTATCTAGAACAGAAATATAAATTTGAAATTGCACTTTTCTTAATGTATTCAGATAGTCCTCAAATTTCTGTCATATGTCATGATGGTAATCAGTCAAAGAACTCACAGGGCCACCTTAATTTTTGCAATGGTTGTTAAGCAAATGCTGTGGTTGAAAGTGAAACCATTGTCTGGAATGATCATTTTTTGCCAGAAACCAGAAGTAAAAGATGATTTCCAGCAAAAAAAGTTGTAAATTGCTATCACGTGACCCTGAGATGCTACAAATGGCTGTAAATGTGTGTTAGCTACTAAGTGTCCAAATGTGACAAAATTTGGGGTGGGGGAGATGTCAGAAATTTAAACCTAGCTATAAGTACCTTTTTGCAGATCCATTGTAACTTTGAATGGTTGCTAAGCAACTGATCATAAATCAAGGACTGCCTATATCCAAAAACTATCCTTAGATATTCTGGGAGGAGGGTCACCACACAAATACACAACACATATTTTACAAAATAGAATGCTCTCTGGTTTTCAAAGAATGAAAAACTTTAAAGGTTCAAAACCATTCAAAACTTTAATTACTTAAAGTATTTCAACCTAGTGATACTGGATGGAGAACAACACCTAAAATATAAAATAGAGCAAAGATTAAATTGGCTTATTATTGCATCTTTGAATGTCCAAAATAATGGAAAGGAAGAGATAAGGTAGAATTCATCATTTCTGTAAAGGCCCGGTCCCACTGGCTGACGGATGCAAAACGTATGCATAAAGGACACAGCGGACGAGCAAAATTTCGGGG
>BHFT01052001.1:0-49126 GCA_004320025.1 Laticauda laticaudata
ATAAGATATGGAATTGAACATAAAAATGAGCATGAAATTGAATTTGTGTCTGTACAAAGAAATGTAACCCGGGATCATGCAACTTTCAAAAAAGATGTTTTATTTGTATTTCTTTGTGAAAACTCAAATAAAATTTACAAAAAAAAAAAGAAAGAAAGAATGGGCCCTACCCATCAATGCAAAACTTGGAAAGGCTTATGGTTAACAGCAGTAACAGAACATCAGAAGAGTTCAAAGTGCAGCACGACTAATTTTGTCTTTAAAATAATAACTCTGTGAGGCAGGTTGGATTGGGAAAGAGTGATTGGCCCAAATTACCCAGTGATTGGTCCAGTGAGGACATGAAGCTGGGTCTCATCAGTCCAATACAGGTGGTTCTCACTTACAACTGCCTTGTTTAGCAACCATTTGAAGTTGCAACAGTATAAAAAGCTCGGATTTATGATGGAAAATGCAGAAATAAAATCATAAGTCATGGTTATATGATGTTTTGCTTAAAGATTATAGTGACTCACTTAATAACTGAATGGGAGGAGTAAAGTCATCAGATTTTTGACTTAGCAGCTGCAGTGATTAGTAACAGAACTGCTGGCCCCAATTCTGACAGCCAAGTGAGGACTTCCTGTATTCTAATGCACCTGGGTTGATTTCAGAGTAGATGTGCACAGGATTTCATTCCTTTTGTCATTAATATATACTGGACTGTACTCAGAAGCAAATATTTCCATTTTTGACAATATTTCCAAGGTCCCAGTGCAGCCTGGATGGGACTTTTCCCATGAGACATTTCTCCTCAGTGCCAGGAAAGCTTTCCTTGAATTTGCATATTTGCAAATAAGGCAATGAAGGTCTGGCTGAAGAGCTAAGCTGCTTTCCATTGCAGTCTTGAAACAAATTGAGGTGGGACAGGGTGCTTACTTTATTCTTTCCCTCACCCCGCACCCCCAAGCCTGGCCTTTTTTTTTTTTGTTCTTTAACAAATTACTNCCTCACCCCGCACCCCCAAGCCTGGCCTTTTTTTTTTGTTCTTTAACAAATTACTGCTTTTCTCTGCCAAGTGAACAACTTGGCTAACTGAGAAAAATATTCCATACTGAAATTAATAATCTGTTTTCACTAATTACAAACACAGCTAAAAAAGCAACAGAAGAGGCCGGGTTATAATTCTCTGAGTCAAAACAATATTAAATATGCATCAGGAGTAAATTTGTAGTGGAAAGAAACTGGTATTTTTTTTATTCATGCACTTCTTTTCATTAGAGGATGAGCAGAATATGGCTTTAGAAACCTTCTCCCAGTAAACACACAGACCCTCACACAGTACATTTGTCGACACACACATATACAAAGGGCTTAATTTAGAACATACTGCTTTATATGAAAAATTAATACACATTTAAACTATTTGTTCTAAACATGCCCTTCAAGAAATATTGGATCAATCTTCCCATCCTTCTCAGTCATGGCAAATGCTGAGTACTATAGTCCCAATTAACCAGAAGACACCAGATTGGATGAAAAAGGCATACGTGCATGCTACTATGCATATATAGGCAGTTTTTTCATTTTATTGCGTTTAGAGCAGGGTTGTTACATGTAGCTTTTTAGAGCTACATGAGTTACATGTAGCTATGTCTATTCAGCGCCCTAAGAAAAATTAAAAACACACCCCTACATTGTGTCCTAGGGTACTGTATACAAGTTTTTCACCAGACACTTCTTCAGTTTTATGTTACTCAACTCTAAGAAGTCTTTTACAGTTATGTGTGTATGTAAAAATTCCACACCTATAGCATCCTATTGCTCATCTACTCCCAAGCTGTTGCACCTTTATTTGAGCATGCGGTCTTTTTTGGTTCTGGCACTTCCCTTAGCTATGGAGGTAGGTACCATTCTTTCTCTCATGTTTTGCCTGCTGCAGAGTCGTGATGGCCCAGTGGTAAGAATGCAGGACTGCAGGCTGACTCACTGCTCACTCCAGGAGTTCGGTTCTGAACTCCCGAGGTCGGTAAAATGAGGACCCAGATTGCTGGGGCAATATGCTGACTCTGTAAACTACTTAGAAACAGCTGTAAAGCACTATGAAATGGTATATAAGTCTTACGTGCTATTGCTATTGGGCAACATTAACTCACTTGCTCTCAGGGAGGAGGGCTATTCATGGTTGTAATTTCAAATCTGCCAATGAGATCTGAAATATGTTTAACAGGCAATTGATGTTTCTACTGCTAATACAGAAATGTTGGTCATGACCTAGTAAAAGTTAAGTGTTTGAGGCCACAATGAATTCATAAGATCAGGCTATATATCTGCTTTGAAATCAGATTGATCTAAATGCTGTACCACATCAAAGGTGTTTGTGTCTAAGCCTTGCATATTTTTGGGTATTTCTTCTTAGGTATTACACCGAAGGTATTACTCATGTAAGATACAGTGATATTAATAGAGCATTTTTGGGCAAAAAGGTTTAGATCTAAACATTAATCATTCTCAGAAAGAAAGAAGTAAACTTCTTAAATACAGGTGGTTCTTGACCTACAACCACAGTTGAGCCCAAAATGTCCACTGCTAAGCAAAGAGGTTTTTAAGCGACTTGCACCCATTTTATGACCTTTTTTTGCCACAGTTGGTAAGGAAATCAGTGCAGATGTTGAGTGAATCACGTAGTTGTTAAGCAAATTTGTCTTTCCGTTTGCTTGTTGGAAGCCAGCTGGGAAAGTTGTAGATGGTCATCATATGACCTCAGGACAATACAACTGTCATAAATACATGCCAATTACCATGTGCCAAATTGTAACCACGTGACCCTGAGGATGCTACAGTGGTGATAAGTGTGAAAACTGGTGATAAATCACTTTTAAAGTACCATTGTAACTTTGAATGGTCATTAAATGAATGATTGTAACTTGAGGACTACTTGTAAGACAGCAATACTGTTTCTTTTTCCCATCTCCACTCTTCTTGAAAAGTATTGAAGTTTTTAAGATTAATAATTTTCCTGTGCTTTAAGGAGTCGAAACCTGCATTATGTATTACATTTCACTACTCTCCTTTTTGATAATTGTTTCAATAATCTTCCCAGATCCAATGGAATCAAACTAAATCAATATCCCAGGCAGAAATTGTTTTATATTGTGACTAAAAATCTGATGGTTTGTAAACTGCAGCAATGGAAGGAGATCAATATCAATAAAGATAATGAAAAGGAATCTCCTCGAATTGCATTATATAAATGATTTTCAAAACAGTTTACTACCAAATAAAGAAAAGAGAAAATTAATAGTTTGATGGACAGTAAATCAGTCTCCTCCTAATTCCAATCAGAATGACTTTTTTTAAAAGGCGTAGATTCTTGAAAATAGGAACATTTGGGTGATTTCACCAGAATTTTGAACAATGGAATGTTCTTCTAAGAATGGTCTTACTAGTTAGCTTGTTGGCTTTAGCTTTGATGGAATTTGCTACATAATATAGGGCCCCAATTTCTGGTTTCTGGTCTGGCTCAGCATGTTGGGAGAAGCAGCCCTGCTGATTCAGTTCTCAAATTTCTAAGTCTAAGTCAAAGCAAAAATGTTTTATGGAAATTGGGAAGTAAGATGCTAAATATATTAGTATGAAAGAGAGAAGTCAAAACTTTTCTGATATTAGCATTCTCATCTGAAATGTTTTGAGATTTGGCATTCTTGCCCAAAATCTCAAAAGTATTTCAGATAGAAACAGTAACAATTGATAAAATTTGGTGAATTTTTCAGATATTAAAATAACACATCAAATGTATTTATTTTTAAGAATCTATATGGTCACTAAGAGTCAACAACAATTTGATGATATATAATCACTATAAACAGGTAATCTATATTTTTCTTGATTTCTGTTTTTAAAAGGCAGTTAAGAGTATTGTTGCATTTATTTTAAAATACCACTGTTTTACTGTAAGCTTGTCAAAGCAGAATACTTGATGTATCTGATAACAGTAGTTCCAACAAGCCTGAAGTCTTCCATTTCCTGTTTGAACTTAAGAGATAATTTCTAAACTCCAGAATAAATGGCTTATGACTCAGATTTAGGATAAAGTGATTGTGAAAGAAAAAAGAGAGAGATATCAATGCAAATAATTTCTAACTTGTCTTAAAAGAAAGTTCAGTTCATTCTTCTGGTAGAAAAACAGGTGCCAGACCATAACACTAAGTTATAGAAGTGGAAAGAGAACTGCTAACACCTTTCATACCTCTTCCTATTCTGACAGTTTTCTTACAAACCCGATTTTTTTTTTTTTTGCTCTCTCAGTTTCTTTTNTTTTTTTTTTTTTTGCCTCTCTCAGTTTCTTTTTCTTAGTCCTTTTCTTTTCCTTTGCCTTCCCACTCTTTCCCCCCTCCCCGGCAGTATCATCTTGTGGTCTTCTTTGCTCCTTTTGATTATTTCTACAGTCCTTACCTAAAATAGAATTAAGGGAAGTTATTTATTTAGAGCAAAAAAGATGAAAGGTGTTATGTATCTCTTTGGGCACATGAAAAAGTTATTGTGAATTGAGTGACACCAACTTTAGTTCCTAATGGACTCTGTGGGTTCTTTGATGCTCTCTGAGCTTGATTGTTTTGTTGCAGACTTTCATCACCAAACGAGGTAACATCATCATGAAATGTTTTCAAGCAAACAATGAAGTTCAGAGAGCATCCAGAACCCCTTAGTTCAACCCTGAGCCACAAATATTATCTTATTTATCTGTTTCTATTTTTTGTTTTCATCTTTAGTGCTTCTGATTGTGACATCATTTTAGATACTGTTTATTCCTATGAATGGTGGATGTGGACTAGATTTCAAAGGTTTTGAAATGTTTGTTCTGTGTAATGGTGGCACAGTTTTAAAACAAGAGGCATTCTTTTTATGAATATGAAGCAAAACATGCATTAGATGGAGCAAGGTTTAGAATCTCTAGCTTGTTTTTTACATTTTTCCACTCACATAAATGTGTATGGACAGAATAATCAGATATACACCATCATGTACTTATACAGCTTATCCCTCATAATTCTAAAATCTAGCATCAACCAATGACATTAATAGTTAATGGATGGATGGAGGTAGTAGAACAGAATGTGCTGCTTCTATGCTGCTTCAACACATAATTAATATATTGGCTGCCACTAAGATGATCATTGATTTAGAATGGTTTCAAAGAAGGGCTAGGTCTTACGGGATATTCCCTTTGACTGTTGCATGGATTCTCCATGCTCAGTTGTTTTATATAACTGGGGAGCAGGTTGCCTTAAGTGTGACTTTTCATTTTGGCTATAATGGAAGAAAAAAACCCTTGAGCATAAGAATGTTCCAAAAGATGGGAAGATGTTATGGTGAAATGGAAGTCAACTTTTACACATAAGGGGCATCTGTTGTCCTGCTGAAACATGACATGCTTTGTCCATTTCTCTCAGGCGGCAAACTGCAGAAGAACGGGAAGCGGAGCGGCAGCAAGCCAATCGCATCCTCATGCAGCTCCAGCAAGAGGCCTTCCAGAAAACCATCAATCAGCCCATCCAAGCAGACCCAATCTGTGTTCACAATTCCTCCCTCTTTGCCCTCCAGAACCTTCAGCCATGGTCAGATGACACTTCCAAGATCACCAGCGTTACTTCTGTGGCCTCTTCCTGTGAGTGAAATCTTAACTTTGCCCATGCACGAACTCTTGTATTACAGAGTGGCTGGCCTTATTCAGCATCATCATCTGTAGAAGACATGGTTACCTATGAATGAGCCAGTAGCAGCAACCAGACAATGTCCCTTTGGAAGCCAAGGCTCCAAAAGGTCATCCAGTGCTGGTCTAGTGGAATGTTCTAATAAAAAGCAACACTTTCCTACTTCCTTCTTCATCGTCATTACCATATCAACAACTTCTTGAAAAGAGTAATATTGGAACATTTGAAAACTCTTTTGGAGAGAAAACAACCCAAGGTTCTTCCTTTGAGCCATTTTTAAGAAACAACTTCTGATCATTTTATCTGCTGAAAAACAGTTGTTCTCCCATGTAAGTATTGCAGGCTGATCATTTCAAGAAAAACCACAGTAGCGATCTGAATGAAGAATACAAACCTTTTTTAAACAACTGCATCTCCTGCTGGAGCCCTTTTCTTAAAAGACATTTAGATTTTACAAATAAATAAAATCTCGCTCCTTTTTCTTTTGTCTTTTCCAAGATGAACTCCTTGGGTTTTTCTTGATTTATTTCTTTTTGTTCTGCTGAAGGAATGTTGATACTAGAATGACTGAAAAATGCAAAGCTTGCCTCATAAACTCTTGCGTGGAGGCTGAAATCAGTTTCACAGCTATCCACGGACTCTGCATTGATCAACTTATATTTTAATATCTTTGAGGCATCTGTGGCATTTTGCAGGGGTAATGCAGTTTTACTTGATAGATTATTTTGGTATTGTTGATGATATTGTTCAATATTTTATTTACCTTTGCCGAAGAAGTCTGCTCCACAAAAGAGGGAATGTGAACCAAACAGAACATCCTACTTTTTCCATTTCTTGACCAGTAATTTCACAGGGGTTTTTTTTGTATTGAGGAAAAGCTTGTGATTAATTTAAGCACTTCTTACAGCAAATTTCAAGAAGATACAAAATATCTAAAATATATAGGGGTTTTTTTAGTTACTTTTTAACCTATGCATCATTTATATTTAAAATGAGATGGTACACACAGGCAATTTATCAAAAAGAAATATTTTAGTGAGTTTCTGAGATGCATTCTTTGGGTTTGTTTTTAAGTTATGCACTTATAAGAAGATTTCTCTTTTGTGTAATCATTTTCTAAAGTGTTTGTGTAATTTATGTGGAAAAATGAATAAAAAGGGCAAAGTATTAGTCTCAATTATTAGAAATAACTTTTTAAAAATGACATTTCTTCACCTGACTTGTGTTGATTTTTCTCAAGGAATATAGTTTCAAAGATAAATCAGTAGCTTCCCGAAAGACCTACTGTGAGCGAATATAGAGAGGGGAATCTCTACTTTTTTAGTTTACTTCAATTTTGTTTCCTTTTAAGTATATTCTTAATTTCAAGCATAAAACTTGAAAATTAACCAAGGCTATGAACACACATAGTCCATCCAACCAGTTTTTCTCACTCTGGGAACTTCAAGAAGTGCTGAACTATAACTATCATCTCTTTTCTAGCACATTTGGAGATTTTCAGTTTTGGCTAAATTGAATTATAAAATATATTTAAATATTAAGTAATAGGTAAACTAAATGCCAATTGCTCTGATCTTTTTATGTCTAATTTTTAAGAAGAAGAACTGTAGTTTCTGTTGTTTGTAATGAAAAGGCAATCTTACATTAAAACAGAATGATGATTCTGTTCACAGAAACCATGAACAAACATTAATATAAATAAATGAAGAAGCCGAAAAACTTCGCGCAGCACAAATTCCAGCAGCTCAGAAATGCTCCGAGAACTCTCCCCATGAATGACAGGCAGTTTAAGCCCATGGGGAGATTCATCGAATTCCAAAACATACTGTTTTTATATAAAGCCTCCTGCCAGCATATTAAATTATCTTTGTTTTCCTGGCATAAGAAATGCTGGATATTTATTTTTAAAACTTTTTTACTTTATTAAATATTTATTTATCAGCTACCCACTTCACAAGACTCTGGGCAGCTTACAAACTGTCAATTGAAACAGTCAAAAGCATGAAACAAAACAGCCATCATCATAGCTTTATCTGGAATATCACCAGTTGGCTTCACGCAATGCATTAAATCCTAAATATATCTGATTAACAACACTAGTTTTGTGTTCCCGCATGTTAAGCCCAAATAAACCATGTTAAATGATGGCTTGTTTCATATTATGTGCTAAATCAATGACTGCATTTTCACAGTATGTTGAATAACAATGTAGGGTACGTAATTCCATTTTATCATAGATTAGTGGCATGAACCTAGCCAATTCTATCTGAATAATAGAAGTTCTAGAAAGGGGAATGGTGTGCATATTGTACATGGTTTCAAAAATATGTGTTAATCACATTTTAAAATTTGTGCCTTGTTCCCACCCCCCAATACCTGCCAGCTCATATCTGTACATAGAATAAAAGGGATACAATTTTGACCTTTGTCTCAAATAGTAAAAATTCTTAACTTGTTTGCTGCAAGATTTGCCCGATGATTAAGATAATGGTGGAATCATTGGTGCTCTCTGAACTTGGTTGTTTTCTTGCAGTTGGATACTTAGGTAATGAAATGTCTTTAAGCAAACAACCAAGCTCAGAGAGCACCAACAACAAATCCACAACTCAAACTTGAGTTACATATATTCTCTTCTATTAAGTTAGGTTAATGTAAAATTATGTTGGATTTAATTCAATAAGTAAAATTATCATTCTGATATATTGCTGTTTTGGCCATTCCTTTGACCTTCTTCAGAATTCTGCTATATTAAATTTCCTATTTTGAGTTCATAAGGTAGAAATATGAGTGGATGACATTTCTCAATTTTGGAGGATTAGTGATGAATTCCTAGTTATCAGCCAGCCTTATGCAGTAGATACTGTACAACAGGGTGATAATATAAGTCAACCTTCTGGGGAAGACAGGAAGATATTTCAAGAAGTGAGCAGTTGCTGTTTTTTTTCAGAATGTGCATGAGATTTGGCTAAATCCCAGATTTTGAGATGAAGGGGTATAATTTAGACCTAATTTTCAATGTTCTGAAGCAGAGTAGGCTAGTTTGAACTTGAACTGTCCTTAATATAGTGCCAGCTCCAATATAATATCTTGCAATGTATGCCTTGTGGCAAAGAGAGAAAGTACCATGATTCCGATATGCATGGCCAAGCCACTGTCCTGCAAGCAGAAAGAAAACCACAAGCCTGTATCAGGTGCAAAGCTCCATCAGTCCCCAAGACCTCTTCCAAAGAATCCTGCATTGGGAGAAGATAGGACGTGATGCACTAAATTTTTCAGGATCTATAGACATTTATCTTTGTGACTTGATTTATTCTTCATCACTTAATATTTTGGATTATAGCGTAATTATCCCAGGGATGTCCACAGGGTATGGTCAGATAATTCAAGGGGTGCCACAACACTGTGATTGAGGCTGTATTTGTTTTATCGGTGCAACGCATCTTGACTCCTTTGGCTATACCCTGTGGAGACCCTTCTCTCTGTTCAGAAGTTGTCCCTTGAAATAAGCCTCCTTTCTGAGAAGCTAGCCATGATGAAAAAGCAAGGGCAAAGCTGCTCCCTCTCACAGACTTCACAGCGCTTTGGCTTTGCTCAGGTAACAGCTGAAGCTTGAAACAACTTGCTCTAACTGGCCTCCCAAGAATGTGTCAGTTCCTTGTCACCAGAGCACCGTTGCTGCTTTCTCTGCCTGCCTCTCTGAGGCTGTTCCAGATAGAAAACAATAAGAATCAAAATATTTCAAAGACCAAGAGAGGGAGGGAGAAAGAAAGATGGGACTGACGATGTGAAAACACATGGTGTCAAAGAGAGACATTCGTCAAAATAGAGGGAAAGCGGTAATATCCTCAGGGTAAACAATTCTGAGAGTTTCTAAAAAGTGTTTCTTTTATGGATATCATACTTACGGTGAGTTTTTAATATATATCCTTTCGACTTGCCTCCATTATGGTGAAGGCTTTCAGTAAGCAAGGCATCCTTGTCACTGGACGTCTCAAGGGCATAGCTTTCCTCAGGCTGAGAACTAGATTCCTGTAGCCTTTTAAATGGCATGGGGGCATGCTGAAATATGAGGGGGGGGTCTCATTGTAAAAGAGGGTGGGGCAAAAAAAAGATTTTAGAAGGCATGTAGTGACTGATCATTTAATAATCTATAACATTTAGGAATGTGTTAATTGAATGAAAGAAATTAATTTCATTACAATAATTGTAATCAGTTTAATGCAGTTATTAAAAATAATATACTCCTGCAACTTTCTGTCACAGGCATCATTTCCTATGGATATACACACCTTTATCAATGCAGAAAAGGACACATGTGCATGCATGCGAGAAAATCTGCTCGGTTATATTTTATTTCTCATTTGTAGTAATGTTGGAAGCAGATTAGAGAAAACTGCAGAAAATCGTAGTCAAGGGACGTGATACATTGTGGAGAACAGTGACAGGAGACTATATTTGATCCCAGATAGACTAGCGAAAATGTATAAAGAATTTCTAATAAGTGCTGGAAACGTAGTCAAAACCCAGGTTTATTTTATTATGTACAGTAGTCTCGCATATGTGTAAACCTACAGGATAAATATAATAACAATGCAGAAAATATTTTAAGTTACAAATATTAATGAAACCTGAAGCTTTTCTTTTAGGTATGGACAAGCCAATTGAAAATCAATTTGGGGTGCTATTCCTTGACATGGAGACGGCTGCAAGGAGTTGCCAAACACTGCAAAGAAAAAGGGATGTCAACATTTAAAAATGGATTTTGAAATTGACTGAAGTAGCAAAGATGGCTAAATTAACTGATTTGATTCGAGATAATGGAGTAGACCACTTTATAAGAGATTGGAAACTGTGGATTTTCTATGCATTAAATACAACAACAAATGGTTAACAGAAGGATTTGAACATTAGTGAAATGTTGAGTTTAACCTATGAGAGAAAGAGAGAGGAGAGAGAGAGAGAGAGAGAGGCTGCATCTGTTACTGCTGTGATGACAAACCTATGGCATGTGTGCTGGAAGTGGTACTTCTGCTGGCACACGAGGTCGCCTGGAAGAGTCCCACTGCGCATGCGCACACCTGGCCAGCCAGCTGAATGTGGGGTATCCACTGCACATGTGTAGGGGAGACACGTGTGTGGGAGACACATGTGCATGCGTAGAGGCATGTGGCATGCGGGAGGGTTGCATGTGCATACATGGGACGGGGGGAAGTAGCACATGCATTGCATCATGGGTGCAGGCATGCGAGCACGTGCATGTGTGGATGCATGCACACTTTTGGCACGCAATGTGGAAAGGGCTAGCCATCACTGTGTTACTGTATTTAATCCATAGAAAGTCCACAAATATTGTTGCTAGAATTGAATGGTATGCTTTTGTTTTGTTTTGCTTTGTTTTTCTGTCTTGTATTTTACTCATTATGATAAAACAATAATATGGAAGAAAAAAATATAGGAGCCTCTAACAAATAATGTATTTGCACTTTGATAAGTTTTAGGAGCATAATTATAAAAGTTATAGCATAAGGTTGCACAAAAATCAATTTTTTAAAATTTTTCCCACATTCACTAATACTTCTACACTGTATGACAATGTTGATTTTTTGTTTGTTCGTTTGGTGCCTTTTGAGCCAGTCTTGACTCCAGGTGAAGGTCTAGAATAATCCCTGAAGTTTTTTGGGCAAGATTTTCAGAAGTGGTTTGATACTGCCTACGTCCTCAAGCAGAGAGTGACTTGCCCAAGGTCACCCAACTAACTTTGTGCCTAAAACAGAATTAAAACTCACAGTTTTCTGGTTTCTAGCCTGGTCCCATAACCACTACATCAAACCTGTTCGCCAATATTGATTACTTTTTATTTAGGTGAGCTGAATAACATTTGACACCAACCAAATCAATATGTACAGTGGTTCTCAGCCTAGGTAGGGCTATGACATCTTTCTAGCATTTTTTAAAAAATTGGATTTGCTTGGACACATATTTATTTTATTATTTAAAATCACACATTCTTTCCAATCTTGTTATGAAGAACAAACATTCTGCGGGTAAGAGAAATTGCTACCGATATTGGTAATGCTATGGAAAAATAACTTTAGTTGGAAGAAGATGAATGATTTTGATTGGAGACATTGTTTCAAGGAATTGAAAAATCAATTTGTAATTAAATGCATCATGCATGCAATTCATATAAAATTAGAATTAATATGCATGAAACAAATCAACAGAATCTACTTCTAAAATTGATCCTTATGCGACATATGGAACCTGACACATGAGCAATACAGAGAATTTCCAATCGCAAACTCCTTTTCTACCCTGTATGGATATCACTTTAGGAATGACAGCTGGGTTAATACATCTGAATCAGATTATGTGACTAATGTTGGGTTGGGTATCATATGAAACAGGTGGTATTCACCAGGTTCTGACCAGTTCTGGAGAACCGGTAGCGGAAATTTTGAGTAGTTCGAAGAATTGTGCAATCCCACCTCTGACTGGCCCCACTCCCTATTCTCTGCCTCCCGAGTCCCAGCTGATCGGCTGGGGCTTCTTTTGTTGCCCTGCACAGGAGAACAGAGCTGGAAAGCAGGTTGGTGGGGTGGGGAGGGAATGGAGATTTTACAGTATCTTCCCCTGCCACACCCACTAAGCCCTGGCCACAGAACCTGTAGTAAAAATTTTTGAATCCCACCACTGATATGAAACCACCTAATTCTGATTTAGTTTAATTTCTGGTTTAATCAGTCAGTTATGATCAAACAATGGCTTAATGAAATGTTCAACTAGGCCTGTGAATCACCTATGTTTAGCAACCCTATGAGATGGGTTGGGCTGAGAGAAAGTGACTGACCCAAAATCACCTGGCTGGCTTTCATACGAGGAGTAGAACTTTTATATTTACTTTTGTATTTGAGTATGTGCCATGGGAAAACATTTGTTCTCTTTTCTTCTTCCAATAATTCAAGAAAATACAGTTGTGTAAAGTGTTTGCATTGTTTAGAGTATAAAATAAGTTTGACTTGTTTTCTTCACAATCTCGTGCATGTGTATATATGCCAATACAGAGATGCTGTCTATCAGTTCAGAGTTGAAGGCTGAGTGGAGCCCTTCTATTACCTGCCAAATCTCAATTGTGGCCTTGGCAATGTATTGGCGCATAACAGATAAGCAAGCAGAAAAAGCTCATCCCGTAAAGTTCCCCATTCTTCATCTGTAGTTTATTTACACAGAGTTGAAGGGAAGCCATTCATTTCTGTACCTATCACTGTAACTGACAGTTTTCTCCAGGCAATTGCCAAGCAGAGGAGAGAAAGAAGAATCCCAGCTTCTTAGAAGAACTTGCAAGAAAACAGGTAAGCTTCTTCTACCCTCTCGTGGTCATTTTTGAAATCACAGTTAAACTAGTTGGTAGCTGATCCCACTTGTACGCTCTCCCTCCGATTTCATTCTCCCACTGTGTTGTGCAGTAAAGTTATAAGAATAAGGTCAGACTCCCACATGCAAGATCATTTTAAGCGGCTTAAGTCTAGCTTCTGAATGCTGAACAATCATACTGGAACTGCTCCAACTTTTCTGGTTTAATGAATGTTTTGTGGCAACAGGAAAGACAAAAAGTGTTAATACCACTTTATAATGCCTCGGTAAGGCCACACTTGGAATACTGCATTCAGTTTTGGTCGCCCCGATGTAAAAAATATGTGGAGACTCTAGAAAGAGTGCAGAGAAGAACAACAAAGATGATTGGGGGACTGGAGGCTAAAATATATAAAGAAAACATAACGGTTGCAGGAATTGGATATGTCTAGTCTAATGAAAAGAAGGACCAGGGGAAACATGATAGCAGTGTTCCAATATCCTAGGGGCTGCCACAAAGAAGAGGGAGTCAAGCTATTCTCCAAAGCACTTGAGGGGAGGACAAGAACCAATGGATGGAAACTAATCAAGGAGAGAAGCAACCTAGAACTAAGAAGAATTTTCTTGACAGAACAATTAACCAGTGGAACAACTTCCTTCCAGAGGTTGTGAATGCTCCACCACTAGAAGTTTTTAAAAAGATGTTGGACAACCATTTGTCTGAAGTGGTGTAAGGTTTCTTGCCTGGACAGGGGGTTGGATTAGAAGACCCCCAGGATTCCTTCCAATTCTGTTATTCTATTCTATTCTATTCTATTCTATTCTATTCTAAAAGAAATAGGGGGAGAGGAAATATGGGAGAATTACGAACAGAAGAGTCATTTGAAGCAACTACCAAAGGTGGGTCATGGTGAATTGAGTTTTAGTTGTTGAAGGAGTGTTTGCCTTCACACACTTGATTCTGCCCACTGCTGGAAAATGGATGCTGGGCTAAATGGGACATTGTTTTGATCCAAAAATCTGCTTATGTTAATAGAAATGGTCAGGTTTCATCAATTCACAGTGCAATTATGCCTAATTAGTCAGTAACTGGGACACCTCTATAAACAAATTGCATGTCAACTTTTCTGAAGCTACATCCCTCAGTCCACAGGTATCTGCCAACAACCACTGCCCAATACATTGCAAAGATAAGCAACAACAACACAAAAAAGAGGGATCCATTTTGTGAAGACAGTACAGCCCAAACCATTAGGACCAGCTAAGTGGTCAAGAATCACAGGACACAGCTGGATATTTATACATATCTCCTGGGAGGTCACCTGACAGCCTGCATTGCAATGTCAGCAATGTGCTGGTGACACCCATCTGTATATTATTGCCTGAGTGATAGGAGGGTCCTATCATCCTAGTCTTATCCTGAAATTATAGAACAGGCTGAAGTTCAACTTATGAAAGACAGTGGTGCTACTTGTTTATTGCTATTCTATATCAATGTCTATTCTCTGGATGGGCAAGCACTAAATTTGTGATTTAGGGATCCCTCTGGACTCTCAGTTCCTGCTCAAATCCCAGCTAAAGGGGATTTGAGGGGCTATAGGGACCTTTGCCCAACTGGTGCACAACTTATGCCCTTACCTGGTGCAGGAGGACCTGTCTATAGTGACTCATGTCTTCATTACCATCCAGATAGACTACTGAAATGTACCTAGAGCTATCTTTAATATTTCTTTGGAAACAGTTAATCCAGAATGAAGTGGCCCATGGCTAGTTGATTCTGGAAGTTTTAAGAAGTTTTCAAAATTATTTTCTGCTTTATATCTTTTTACTCTATATTTTATTTACAGACAGTCATTTTTCTGTACGCCTCCTGTTGGGAAGTCTCCTAGCTCTCCCCACTTGCTTTGATCTGCAGTTCTTATTCTTTGAGCTATCTTCTGCCCCCTAATTTCCACCTGGAATTCCAACTGGGAGGTTGCTAGGACCTTGGAACAAGTAAGGAGAACACTGACTTCTAATGACAATAACGCCTTTTCGGTTTAACAAGAAGGGCACCCAGATATTTAAACATGCTGTCGCCCCTTTTCCCGTCTCTTGCTACTAAAACTGGCCTCGTACCTGAATGGAAAATTTTTGTCTGGAAACGAAACATTTGGATTGATCTTGGCTTTCCAGAAAGTTTATTAGCTTGTACTGGTGCTAAGCAATATTTCACCATGTATAATAATAATTGATTAATTATCAGTCATTTGTTTATATTTTTGGCCAGCTTCCATTTTTTTCAGATATCTCGATTTTTTTTCTCCATTCCTCCTTGGATTGCAAATGCAACGCACTCATCTCTGAATAAAGTCTTTGTATAATAGTGCTGGCATTTTACTGCCTCTTATTTCAAGGAGCTGGCTCTCATCCTGAAGATAGTTTGAAAGCAGGAGACCATAAATTCTAGTCTCACCTTAGGCCCAAAGCCAGATGGGTGACTGTGGGCTAGTCACTCTCTCTTAGCCCTAAGGAGCAGGCAATGTCAAACTACTTTTGGAAACACTTGCCAAGCAATCTGTAGAGATTTGTCCAGGTAGTCACCTGGGGTCAATTGACTTGAAAGAACACTCCCCCACCCCAAAAAAAGTCATACATATGCAATTGGCCCAGCACTGGCTACCACTTGGTTCCTGAATATAATTTAAAGTGCTGGTTTGGGCTTAAAAGACTTTTTATCACTTATATATTTCCTTATATCTGAATCAGCCCACCCTATTAGATGAACCAGGGAGAAACTTCTTTCTGGGATGCGAAGGGAACAAGAGGCCCTGATTTTTGATATTTGTTGGTGCTTTGAAACAAGAACTCTCTGACAGTGAGCAAACCCCCCTCTCCTCCCCACCCCCCTTTATCGGTTTCAGGAGGTTGTGAAAAACTCAGCTGCTTTGGAAGTTAATCTGGGGCAGTTCATGAGTTTTACAATATTCTTTCTTTTTACTGTTATTATGTTGTTTGGTGGAATTTTAGTTTCATTTTAGATTTACAGTGGATGTTTTAATGTTTTTGTATCCTGTAAACTTCCAAAATCAGCCAGAGTGTGGAGGGATAGAAATATAAATAAATACTGTCAAATCTGACAAATCACTTTTCAACAAGATGTAATACCAGTGAGATATTTTTATTTGCATTTAAATTTATATCTCTCTATTTGGTTCTTTCTGTATGAACCCTTAAGTTGGCTTACAATACAAAACATAAATCAACAGTAAATTAATACTGTTGCAATAAAAATAAAAGTAGTATCATTGAAATAAAATTACCATTACAAATTTAGTAAAACATTTGCATTTTTTCCCAATTAGTGGGGTCCAAGGAGGTGGTCCAAGAGCTCACTTTTGCAAAGACTCAATAATTTTGCTTCCCACAGCTGGACTGTAGTGGAAGTATTGAGGATGTAGATCAGAGATCTCCAAACTTGGCAACTTTAAGACTTGTGGACTTCAACTCAACTGGCTGGAGAATTCTGGGAGTTGAAGTCCACAAGTCTTAAAGTTGCCAAGTTTGGGGACCCCAGATGTAGATGATCACCTGCCCCATTTCAAATCCTCTGTCTACATCAGGGGTGTCAAACTTGATCACCTCGTGGGCTGGATCATGACGTATTGCAACATTTTTTGCCTGTGCAGAGCTGGGGTGAGCGTGGCCTACGTAGGCCGCATCCTACTCGCGGGCTGCCAGTTTGACAGGCCTGCTCTACATCTTCAACTGAAATTATGAAACGGATCTACAAAACTAGACTACATGGTGTTTGAGGCATCAAAGCTGCATCAAATTCAAGGATTTCCACAGACTCTGAACACCCTGATCACATTGTGATACTTTTCCCATGGATCAGGGATGCCTGGCCACCTTCAGGTAAGGATGAAAAAGTACTAGGCGCTTCACTAGGCAGGGAAGAGTATCACGCCCAATTCATGGAAATTATTTTTGTTACCCATTCTTACTGCTCTGAAAACTGTATTTCTACAAATATCTTTTCCCCTGAACTACAAACCATACAAGGAACAGACAATTCCTGATGGAGAATTTCTTGCAATCCAACTGCAAGTCTTCATATAAAGCCTTTGGGGATTTATCCTTGTTTTTTTCCTTGTTTTCTCTGAACAACTGCCCATTCCCATGGAGCTAGTTATCAGCTCAGTGTCGCTGCCTGGTTGAACAAGATCAGCAATACTAGGAGCCCATTTGACTAAACATGCCTATATACCAGGGACACTCCCATTGCATACTGAGAAAGAGATGAATGAACATAGGGACTCCTACTCATGGACACAAAACATAGCAGGCATTACGAGTGCTGATCAAGCTCTTTTCTCTCTCTTTCTTTCTTGCAAGGTAACACCAGGGAGAAAACTGAAAACTTAGGGGGTGCTCTTAAATGTGAGAACAAGGCTACTTTTGAAGAAATGTGTTCTGTTGCCCAGATTATCACATTCTAACTCCTTTATTCTGTCTTCCCATGCATAATACCGTACCAGTGACCCCATGCAAGCAAATATTGCCTCCCATTACTGGGTTTAGTAGAAGGCCAGGTTACACAGAATAGCAAAACCTGCCCCCTTCTTATCAAGGTTGGGAAGCAGGATCCCTGGTAGGTTTGTTACCTCTGGATCAGTGGAATTTTGCAGGAGCTAAGAAATTGACATGGTTAATCAACAAATTTGATGTCTCCTTGGAAGGATCACTGACATTATCATTAGGACTGTGACTTGCTGATAGTCCTTGGAGTTAATCTGTCAGTTAACCAGCCAGTCAGTTGGTAAGTAAAAGCAGATTGGCACAGGTATATCAGATATGTTGCCATAGAGAAACATTACAACAACAGTATTTATAGCCTTGCCATCCCAATTCTAGAAATAAGAAACACACATTCACTCATTGTGAATAACAGAGTCCATGGTACTGATGATCTTAACTATTTGGGTAAAAGAACATCTGCAAGAAAACAATCAAGCTCAAAGAGCATCGAGATACTATGAATAGTCTTAAATATGTGGCACTCATACAAAACTTAGAATAAAACTTGGTCTGAGTATCACACTGGATTGGTCAGCCACAAATGAATATTTAGAGAGCTGAGTAGATGTGTTGGTAGAACCAGCCCATATATATCTAACGTTCCATCAGCACATGTTGAGGCAAGAATTATTGCTTGTATCTGATCAAACTGAGAAAGCTGATACATTTTCATATATGTAGAATGTATATAGTCTCTCGCTTGAGTTGGACTAGAAGATCTAGAAGGTCCCTCCCAACTCTGCTATTCTGAATAATGTCTGTGGAGACTTCCTCTCAAATTTGAAATCACCCCTTTTCAATGAGCATTAAATCTGACTTAATAAAATCATTCTATTTTGAATGTAGCTTGAGATGAGAATGGGAAAGGTTGAAGAATGGAAAGTGCAGGCATTTGGAAGTGATATGCTTGCAGGATCCCATGCCTGAATAAGCAAGCATGATTCTTAGAAGCTTTTCCAGCTTTCCTCTAAGGCTGCAGCCAAGAGCCCAGCAGCTAGGGAGGTTGTCATCAGTCTTAGATATGGCTTATTCTGCTATCTTGTTCTCAGATTACCCCTTTTGTTTTATCTCCTCTTGTACTCAACAGCACAGCACAGCACAGTTCAAAGTGAAAGTACTCCCAGACAATGCACAGGCAGAAGATATATTACCAGAGAGTTTTATTGCTGTCATCATATATAACAGGCTAGGATCAGTATTTATAGAGCTACATAAAGTACAAATCAAAGCTGCAAATCCTTCCTGGAGCAGAGAACTAGGTATAAACTCTAGAAAGATTGCAAGAAATCTTTTAATAGGACTGCCCAGCAGCTTCTATGGCAATAAATTTCACTGTAATGCCATAAGCATCTCTGCACATGGTGCTGGAGTAGTTCAAATGTTAGCAGTCTGCTCCTATTTCATTCCTTCTGATCTGTGATTCAAAGCTGTTGAGATCCCTTTGGAACCAGGCAGCTCCCATCCAATTGACCTGCTTTTTGGAGAAAACAACTTATTCGTTATTCTGCAAGCTTTACCATTTTTCTTATAATTGGATTCAAAAAGATGTTCAAAAAGTTGGTCACACATATAACCTGCAATATCTTCAGCAAATTTCCCATGATCATAGAAACATTTTAAAAAGTTGCCAGAGCAATCTTCTCTTGTGAAACCCCAAAACTTATGGGTCCAAAAATAAAAGAGTAGCCAAAACAAACTTGAAAATATGGGACTGCCATATTTCAAAACATGCGTATAGTGCAGTACAGATTGAATGAACAACCACTGAAAATATGGCTCTGAAAATATTGGTTCTCAAAGCTGTATTTCTGCCAAGAAGATCCAATTGTTACTGACTCATCCCCAACAATGGAAAATAAGAGCATTTTCTGCAGCAAATATGCAATTATTTATTTGCAAAAACAATTAGTAATATATTAATATATTATACTAGTTCTCACTCCCTCAGATTAATTCAGGCTTCCTATTTAAGGAGTTGGTTTGGTCTAAGCAGCCCATTGGGTCCTTTTCAGCTCCTAGAGCTCTGAGTCAATGAAGTTTGAATTATGGGACTTCACAAAAACTGGGAGAGGGGTAATCTCTCTAATTCACCCCTGGGAGACTCAAAAACTTAAAAAAAGAAAGCAACCTCTTTAATGTGGACTGAAACAAGGTTTATTGTACGATCAATATTATTCTAATTGCTTTACTGAAATCAGATTATTTTAAAAAAAACCTCCCTGATAGGATGTATAACTAACACAGGAGCAGTTAAATTTTTAGATAATTTATAGGGCATAGACTAAAATAAGAAGGCACGACAGCTCAAATGAATATTAGTAAAATTTCTAAAATCCACACCAGGGAAACAACAAACCCTGTTACACACTGTAATACTCAAACCCTACCTAGACCCCATCCAAACACACCAAAGAGGAGGAGGAGGAGGAGGAGGAGCCACCATGGAGGAGCCTTTGTGGCACAATGGTTAGAGTGCAGTACTGCAAGCTCACTTATGCTGCAACCAGCTGCCTACAGTTTGGCAGTTCAAATCCCACCAGGCTCAAGGTTGACTCATCCTTCCGAGGTGGGTAAAATGAGGACCCAGATTGTTGGGGGCAATAGGCTGACTCAGTAAACCACTTAGAAAGGGCTGTAAAAGCACTGTGAAGCGGTATATAAGTCTAAATGTTATTGCTATAAATCAGGACCTGTTGAAAAAGGTTGGTTTTTCAAAGCTTTCTGGAAACACAATGAGGTCAGGGCTGTGCAGACTTCAGAATGGGACAATTTGCCATGGCCAACTCACCACAGGGAAATTGGCACAAGACAACTCACCATGGCCAACTAGCCACAGGACAATTTGCTGCTGGACAATTCAACAATTCAATTTAATTATTTAAAATAATTAAAACATTATTTTAATTTTTGTTGTTCACATTTCATTTTGTCCTTCCTTTCTTTAATGATTCCATTCCACTTATTTCTTTGATATTAATGTACCTCTTATCCCTTAGCCATGGCAAGTTGTCACAGACCCTGCAGACTTCCAGAAGATGGGACAGCGTTAACTTTGTGAAGTAATCCAGACAAGAGGCACAGCCAGGAGTATTAGCTTGATCTTTATTGATAAGGCAACATTAAAAGAGATCTTTTACATGCTGATTGTCCCATCTTCAGCTTTCCCCCTATCTCCCAGAATCAATCCCTCAATACTATTACAGGTAGCCACAGAGAAGGACCAGCTCCAAGATCCTACATCAGGGGCCTTCAAACTTGACAGCTTTAAGACTCCCAGAATTCCTCCTCCAGTCATGTTAGATCAGGAATTCTGGGAGTTGGTCCAGAAGTCTTAAACTTGCCAAGTTTGAAGACCCTTGTCCTACGTGATAATACTGTTTTACTGATGGGACCTGGAGCATGATGAATCTTCCAGACCTTTTTGAATAGGCAGAAACAGTCAGAGAAACGTGGTTCTTTTGGAACCCAGGTCGTAAGCCCTGAAGGTCTTTATAGGTGGCAACCAGCATTTTGCATTGTCTGGATGCCATTTGATTGTGTGGCTTGCAAAGAATCACATGGATGAAACAAGATATTCACAGTTATTTCCACTGCTATATTATATAATGTTTGCATCTTCTGAGCAGCCATCAAGGGCACCCTCATGCAAAGTGCATTGCAATTGTCCAAATGGAAATTGACTACAGTATATATATAACCATGAAAAGGGTCTCCTAACTCAACAAAGGGCATAACTGGCTATCAAATTAATCTGTGCCAAAGTTCTTTGGGTCTTGGCTGCCACTTGCTCCTCAAGCAAGACCCAAGAGTCTAAGAGGATTTCTAATTTAAGTAAAAAATGTCTTCTGGATAATTACAACTACATCAAAAACTAATGTTGGAAAAACCCTTAGAAATGGATTTTGGCACAATTGGGAAGGTAAATCTGGGAATTCTCTCTCTCTCTTTCACTTATAAGCCTCTGCCTACTCCTTCACAGTTTTCCTTCTGTGCAGGGATTTCTGATTCTCCATCTTATTATGTTCCCGTCATCTTTTTTTCCTATAGCTCTTTTGACAATGATCCCCAGCTGATTTTTTTCCCCTTCTCTTCTTCTAAGCATGTGTATGTAGTCCTCAACACTGCTTTCTCTCTTCTAAAATATTTTTTTCCTCTTCCTGAATTCTTTCTTCTGATACTTTTTAAAACTTTCACAAGATCGCTATTCTGCTCAAAGGGTTATTCTAGCCCTTTTAATCTTTCCTTTCATGCCTAGCATTACTTGTTCCCTTTACTGTATGCCAATAGTTGTAATTACTTTCGCAAGGGGTGGTGGTTTATCTTCAAGTCAATCTGGATTCTGGTGGCAAGTCCCTGCAGTATTCTTGGCAACATTTGCAGAAATGGTTTGCCACTGCTTTCTTCCAAGGCTGAGAGTGCCTGGCCTAAAGTCACCAAGCTGGCTTCAGTCCTAGGGCAGGATTAAAACTTATAGTCTCTGGCTTCTATAGACACTGGATCCGTAAAGTCTTCTGATGTTTGGCCAAGCCTGGGAGCAACCTGATCAAAGAAGTTCCAGAGCTCCCTGTAGGAACCTGTCATCCACTGGAATATGTGATTGATAGGCAGCAGCAAGTGAAATCAGGTGAAAAACCAATTCTCTCTATCTCACCTTACTACTCCGTACCATCTCATTACTGTATTTCTCATCATTTCCTATAGCCATTTTGAGCAGAAAGTACCTTCATTTGCAGTTCTACAGATATTGGCTGTTATTGCAAAAATAAAAACTGTCCGAAACCATCCAAACCATGAGTGATATGGCTATCGAAGCCTCAGCTAATTAGCCACTGGCTAATCTGGGGTTTCTTAAAAGGAAAGCTGATTTACAGACACAGAAAGATGAACATACAATTTGAGAGCCATGTGTCTTATCTACCATGGCTAGATCTTTATTTGCTTTTCTGCTCCACAGAAATTTATTTATTTTATTTCCTGAAAATCAGGGTCAAATTAAGTCTGGGTATAGACCATGGTTGATTGGCTAGATAGTGTGCTTAGCTAAAGTTAATTTTTTCCTACAAGTTCTTGAATCCATGCTGGAAAACAGAGCAGTGTGGCCTGGTGTGATTGGACACACAAGGAATTTGTCTTGGAGCAAATGCTCATAGTGTACATAAAAGAAAAGATATGTTAGTCAGGAGTCAAGAATCATCAGGTACTACACTTAATAATAGTCATCGCAGAGGTGGTATTCAGCAGCTTCTGACCAATTCTGGAGAACCAGTAGCGGAAATTTTGAATAGTTCAGAGAACCGGCAAATCTCACTTCTGACTGGAGATTTTACAGTATCCTTCCCTTGCCACGCCCACCAAGCCACGTCCACAGAACTGGTAGTAAAAAAAAATTGCATCCCAACAATGAGTCATAGGGTACAATAAGCAATCAAATCATACTAGGAAACAGTCCATATAAATCGTAAGGATACAAGCGACAAAGTTACAGTCATACAGTCAAAGTGGGAGGGGAGGGGTGATAAGGAGTGATGAGAAGATTAATAATAATAGTAGTGCAGACTTTGTAAATAGTTGGACAGTGTTGAGGGAATTATTTGTTTAGCAGAGTGATGGCGTTCGAGGAAAAACCGTCCTTATGTCTAGTTGTTCTGGTGCACAGTGCTCTATAGTGTTTTTTTGAGGGAAGTTTATGTCCAGGATGTGAGGGGTCTGTAAATATTTTCACAGCTCTCTTTTTTGACTCTTGCAATATACAGGACCTCAACTGAAGGCAGGTTGGTAGTATTTGTTTTTTCTGCAGTCCTAAAAAAAACAAAGAAGAAGCTTTTCCCCCCACACTGGCAAGCAAATCAGAAAAGGGTGACTACATCACTCTGGAAAGCTGTTCTGAGAAGCCCAGGGCCTAGGGTTAATCAAGAAAAAAAAAAACCTACTATGGGCTGATTGCATGCCTTTTATTGGATGTAGATGAAGTAGTCAGAGCTCTTTCTGCTTGGATGTGCAAGGCTTGGCTTGGCTTCAGAACAGTCTTTCCTAATCTAAAGGAATGGCAATGTAACTAAAATTTCAGTCTTGGTTTACAAGTGATTCACAGCATTACCACCTAATGGTTTTCATCTTGTGTATTATTATGTCATATTATTAGTATTATGCAGTATTATTAGTATATATGTAGTATTATTAATAGCCATGAGTCTGGGACATCTCAAGAATTGTTTCTTTCCTTGGTTTCTTTCAGGCTTGGCTTGATATGAACTTAATAACACAAGTTCCTTGATGTTACTCCGTTTTAAGCCCACTAGGAGGCATTTTATTATGTTGAATTTTTCTTTATGAGTTATATTTATGTCTTGTTGTCAAATGCAACATTTGGATACACGACTATGATGTAGTTGACAGACTTCCCATCATTTCCCTTATATCACTTGCTTAAGTTAAAACCTGTCGCAAGGAACCTTCAAAGGATAGCTTTGATCAGCAGTATATTAAAGCTGAGCTATTCCTTCCTCAAGACCTACTTGGAAAAGATACAACATTAGCTTTCTTTCAGATTGATGCATTTTCAATATTTTAATATTCTAAGTGTAGATGCCATGAGGAAGCCGCATGCATTCACTAGTTATTCCTGTGATTATTGTAAACATTAAGTACAAAATGGGATTAAAAGATGGGGCTAGAAGGAATATTACATCTCAAAATAAATTTTTTGGATTAAAAAAAACCCCACAATTTCGAATTTTTTTCCACATTGTTTCTGAAAATGCTCTGTCTGGGATGACTTAGTTCCATCCAAATAATATTCTGTCTCTTCCTTTCAAATATCTGTATCTTTGTGTCTGACCTTTGTGAAAAATCTCTTTTAAGACTACCAGAAATGGGTTGCAAAATTCCAGGTGACCTCTAGATAGGAACAAAAAGATTCAAAACTCACAATCACTACTACATATTTATTGGTCATTCAGATTTTTGCAATTGAGGTATATGTATCCACCAATTCTTAAAATTCATTTATCATTCTGAATAAATATGGATCTTGAATTTTATTTTATTTTTTATTTTCTAAGTACTTGACTTTTCTCTTTTCCATATCAGGTTAGCTTCTTGCAATCCATGGCATGTTGTGTTTCATATAGGCTTCATACACACTAGATTTCATTTTCTTTCTTTAACATAGATCTTAAATTTATTCCATAAATGATACAGAACACCCTGGGAAATAATCCCTGGGGAAGAATCCTTTAATGATATATGTCCACAGGTGGCAAGGCAGAAGCATCCCTTGAACCTCTGCTGCTCCTGTCACATTCCCACAGAGAATTGTTTCCTTCTGAAGTCTTTTTTTTAGTTTCTTGGGCAGTGCAGGGAGACAGACTGCAGTTTCTTTAGTTCCATCCTATTCCTCCTTAGCTAGAGTTTTGAGAAGACTGCAAGGAAAGGATGGTTGTGTTAAAACTGGAGATTACAATCAGAGACACAGTTAAACCTTTATCATCCCTTCATCTTCAGTACATCTTCAGACACTAACATTTAAGTGCATCCTCAGACACTAATATTTCCCCAAAAGTCACTCATTTGTTTTCAAGACAATCATGGTACCAATAGAAAGCTGTACTATAAGATAGTCCAATGTCACTTGAGGGCACACCTCAGAATGAGTGAACTGCAATATTCTTTTATGTGGAAGCCAGCTTACTTGTCCAGATGGGAAGTTCAGACTGCATTCCTTTTTGCAGCAAAGCAATAGATTTCTTAAGAAACGTTTGTCATGTGGACACTGACTCTTGAGGGAGTGGAGGAACAGCCAACAGGGAGTGGAGGTGTGGCTCCAGAGGTTGTGGAGGAGGCTGGGGAAGGGCAGAGGCTGGCTGAGCAGGCAGAGGAGGACCCATGCCCATCCCCTATCCATCCTAGGGCAGGGAGGAGAGGATAAGGGAAAGACGTGGTCTACTCGGGAGGAAAGGGCCTTGATCCTCTTCATGGGATGGAGGTGTGAGAACTGCATAAGAGTTTGGACCTGCGTGCTAGCAAACACTGGAAACAAAGAGTGTTTTATTCCTGGATGAGGTTTATCTTGGTTGGCATTCTTCCAATGGACTATACCTGGTTATCTTCTTGAAATTTGTAATTAATTATCCTAGTCTGTCGTGGAACTTTCTTCAGTGTGGTTTGTTTTTGGTTTTTTATTGCTTCGTTATCTGCTCTTTGAGTTGGACTGTATTTCTTTCATTTGGAATGTTATTTTGGAAAGAGTTTAATCTCCAGCTGTGAACAATTGAACAGTGAAGCCAAATTGAAGGAATAAAATAACAATTATTTACGTTTTGTTTTTTGTTACATTTGTGGGACACTGGGTTATCACACATTTCAGCAATATTACAGCAATGTTGTTGTCTGCAATCAAATGTAAAACTCCTATCTAATCCTGAACTGAAACAGTGGAGGAGGTTAGATAAGTGAATGCATTCTATTGGTTAAGATGCTGGGTTAGGAGCAGGGAAACCCGGTTTCTAATTCTCTCTTATTGTTGTAGCTTACATTGTACTGGTCTTAGACCATATTCAGATATTAGACAATAGTCCTCCCTTAGCCATAGAAATCATGGCTGGAGGACTTTGTGACAGTTATTTTCTATCAGCCCTAGATTGGGTAGTCAAAAAACATCTATCTATCTATCTATCTGTCTATCTATCTATCTATCTATCTATCTCTATTATCTATCTATCTACTATCTATCTATCAATCTATCATTTATCAATATATACATACACATTATTTTCAGTACTGTATTGTATAGGTGTAAAGGTACTGATCATACTTAGATGACTTTTATTTTCTACACAAACTATTGGAGATAATAGATCTGTCCCCTTTGCATACGGATGCTTTTTTTTTAATCTCTCCATTTGAAAAATGCTTTAGCTTGATCACCAGGAAGTTTCTTTAGCAGCCTTTGATGTTATTCATGTTATCCTGAAGTCCTAAACTAACTCTGGAAAATAGACATTCCCTGGTTTTACCTTAAGCTTTTAGGTAATCTTGTACGTGGAATTCAATGAAGAGATAGCTCACTGTAGGATTCAAGTGCTATTTGGAGGATATCTGTGATCACTGCTGTTTCTATCTCAGCAACACAGAAACATCCATCTCTGCTCTTTTGATGCCACAGTCCCATCTTGTTTCTCTAAACTGTTTGAGCCGTGGATTCCCAAAATCATATCTTAGTCTTTGGATCATCTCTCTTCCAACCCAGGTCATATTCAACTAATAAGATCTGACAGCTCCAATCTCTCTGCTGAGGATGAGAGAAACAGAACCTGGAATTCTATGGAGGTTTTTTTCTAAAAGATGGACAAGATCTTGTAATTGCCTTCTTTTCTTTTTTTGCAGATGGATTCCCAATCAATCAAGATGCTCCAGTCCAACACACCCCTTAGCATTAACTAAAACTTCCACCAGGGTGGGTTTGGGATTTGAGGCAACAGCTCAGCAGGAATATGCATGTTAATTCCAGTCTGCAGCAGGTGAAGGAATGAAACTGTTTAGACTCCTGTAATAAGGAGAGGCCCTTAAAATAACAATTGAATTGGGCTTAATTAATTCCACTTAATTCCTTAATTTTGCCTTTAGCAAAATTAGTCTATCAGTACTCCCAAGAAAGGGATGGGAAATTGCTGCAGCTAACTAGCTGCACTAGAAATGTCCTGGTGAAAATCTTTCTAATGTGAAATGGAGGCAGTGTACAAGTAGGAAAGAAAGCCTCAAATTCATGTGCTGTGTTTTAAATCCAGTATTAAAAAGGAGAGGGAGAAAGGGGGAGAGGGAGAGAGAGAAAGAGTTGTTTGTTATTACACAAAACATATAGTTTGACTCAGAAACAGAGGCTTTGGAAATATTAAGCTTTATCTTCTCATTTACTATCATGGGAAATCTGGGAACAGAAGCATTTTGCTCTTATCGTGGGAAATCTGAGAACAGAAGATTTAAAAAGTCTTAAAATAAGTGGGTAACATTTACAAGCCCAGTAGTCTTTTCTGTGGAAGTACAACTATCAAATTTCAAAGATACAATATGGAGGTCTGATTCAAGACTCCTTTTCATTAAAACAAGAAAATAGTAATAATTTGATTGAATTACATTTACAGGTATAACTGTTACCTCTATCTGGTTAAGACCTGCTAAATATTATATCTATGGAAATAGAGATTTTTTGTGCAAAAGGAATTTCTCAATTTTGCATTAAAATAAGTTCTATTTCTCTGTATTATTGAGGAATTTCTGTGAAACCAGTAAATATTACAATCATGGCCTTTCGGGTGGGGGATGAAATCTTGCCAAATGAAAGCTGGATTAAGGACACTTTGATGCCAATAAAGCTGATTCTGAACTGGGAAAATTTACCATCATTATCTTTTTAATAATCATTTGTTATATGATACTTCAAAGAGGAAGCCATAAGACAAGCAAAGCAACACATTCTATTAGATTTTAAATCAGGAAATTGTCATCTTGAAACGACCTTGAGTTACTTCCCATTGCCTGAACAAATAGAAGCCAGATGACCAAATAATTCTTTCCACTGCCTGGGTTGTAAAGATTTTTGCAAATAATAAAGATAAGCAAATAAGAAAATCAGAGAAACAATTACCATCAAGTTAAGATGCACAATGACATAAGGAAAAAAAAAAAAAAAAGATTAGCAAATTAGGGAGAAAACGGCCTCCCTGGGCTCCGGCCTTCCTGAACTTCTGAGAGGCCTGTTTTTTGCCCTCCCTGGGCCTCTGCGTGCACCCTGCATCCAAAATGGGCCGTGGGAGGGGAGGGGCAGGGTGGGTGGTGCCAGCCAGGAGTGGGATTTGGGGGCTCCTCTAAACTGCATAGAATCTTAGCTGGAGGATCTCCCGAACCCCTGCGAACCCCCAGCAGCCCTGCCCTGGGCAAAAAATTGCTTTGCCGCATCAAAATAGGAACATTCAAGTTCATTACCATCCATGAATTTCTCTTTCTTTCCTTTCGTAATGCTGCCCTCTGACCAGGACAGTGCAACTTTTGAAAAGCCAATGACTCATAACTTCATATCTAAGAGTTTATTTGCTTGAATGAATGCATTATTCATTGTCCACTCGTGCCCTGTATTTCACACCAATTTAAAAAAGCAGAAAGGCTTTTTACTTATGTTCTAGCTTAATTTATTACTGAAATCCTACAATATCTTTGACCTGGATATTGTAAAATCAGATAAGATGTAGAAAATGGAAATTATTAGTGGTCTAGTTTGATTATGTTCCTTTTGGAAAAGGAGTAAAGGACATCACACAGGAGTTTTAGATATGACTGTTTTATTTTAAATGGGCCTTAAACAGGATCCTCAGTTAATGTCAGTTGCTATAAGTCGACTTTTTCAAAATAAGTTTATATACTTTATTAAGAATAACAACTTTGTGAATTTTAGTAGTTATTCACATTGTGCTCTATTAAATTATGGAAGCCATTGATATACAGCGTTCAGAGGTTTTGAAAATCAGTTAAGCAACATGGAGGCTAATATAATCATCTACAGCTAGTCCTGATAAATGCCCATTTAGAACAGATTTAGAGATACTATGCCTAGTGAGGATACAAAAAGTAATATGGAATGCGATAGGTATTGCGGGGTGAGAAACTTTAATATTCAGAGAAAAATGTATTCATATTTTGTTGTGGTCAGGGAGGTGATCCAGCGTCCCCATTCCCACAGGTGGATCAACATTTGATAATGCTTGAATTAGTGGCTATATCTCATGTATAAAAATGGTTCATCCAGAAAGATTATTGGATCGAGGCATGTTCTACCAGTGGCTCCGTTCCTGCCCTACTGTCGTGTTTTCCAAGCTTGGCAGCATCCTGAGCCAGCCTTGGGCTCAGAATTCTGGGAGTTGAAGTCCACACATCTTCAAGCTTGAAAAACACCGTCTTAGCTGAAAGGGCTAGAATGCAGGAGCCATATGGTTCATATAAGGGTAACCTCCAGGCTTCCCTGTAGTAAAGTGCTGTGTGTGCATTGGGATTGCTTTTGTATCTAGTCTAAAATTTGACTTGTTAAAAAAAAAAACTCAGCAGAAAGATTGGTATTCAGAAGAACTTGAAGAGACTATATTCTATTAAAAACTTCTATTTAAAGTTGGCTACCAATAATTTTTGGAGGAAAACCAGTTATTTAAAGCCTTACTCAACTTAGTTTCACGGTATTTTATCTGCACTCTAGTAGAGATCATCCGAAGAAGTTCACACACACTTGCCACCATTATGTTTGGTGTCTGCTCAAAATCAATTTTTCTCTGCTGCCATACCAGCTTTCTGGACTGGATTCACTTTGAAATTGAGGGACCAAAAATCTTTAATAAATCTTTAAAACCTATCTTTCTGGACACACTTTTAAGATTTAATTTTAATATTTCATCTTTTTAATTTGCTTTTTAAATCAGGCACTTTGTTACAACAGAGAAACACAAATAACAAATGTAAGTTGCTGATCTGGTCTGATAAACTCAGCTCTGAAAGGGGCAAGTTAACCCAGCCATCAAGACAAGGCAGGTCATTGCTTGCATATCAAGAATCCAGTGTTTCTTGCTTAGGTTAGCCAGTATCCATGAGACAAAACCACTCTCTCCCAGATCTTAATCCTATAATGCTAGCAGGGTTCATCCTTTGAAATTGAGAAGAGTAAATACTTCCCTTCAAGCCGTTCTATTTCAGTTCAACCACAAAGTGTAACCAAAAGATCTGGAATGGAACTAATGGTTTTTATGGAGGGGGGCTGTGATTTATTTATTTTTTTTGAAAAGTTGTCATTCTTAGCAAACTCTTTTATGATTATCATGTCAGAGTTGGAAAAAAAATCTACAGAACCCTAGATGGCAGCAAAGAAGCCAACAAAGCTCTTAAGTTTGATGCCACCAAGTGGTTGTCCTGATTTTTGCAGCCCATGTATGGGGGTTCGGTACAACATCAGGGTTTAATGATTCCTACTATTAGAATTCTGCACAAACCACTGCACAACATCTATGCTCTAAAACTGGAGAAGTAGCTCCCTGATATGGACCAGCAGAGGGCAATCTTGCATCATATTTTAAAAAAATACAGTTTCCTGCCCAGGGACAGAAATGGCACAAGTATTACACAGAAAGGAACCAAGCACAAGCAGTAGTTACTTACTTATTTTAGCTGTTTATTTAAGAAATGCGTGGATGTCAATTAGAGTAACAGGAGCCTCTTTTGTGTTATAGAAAATTAATTAAGCGTTTTCAGTAATGACACAGGGCATTAATATGATCAAGCATCTGTACTTGCAAATACATACATTTTAAATGAAGTGTGGGAATTGCTACAAATAAGTATTTACTATATGAAAATGATTTTCTATGGCTTGCCTTAGTTTACTATGTCACCATTCTGGATGCTAAAATGGAATTTACCAGACTCTGGGCATTCTCTGAGTTTCATCACAATAGATAAATTTCAGTTAGAAGAATAACTTTTCTTTTGAAGTTCACTGCTGCTTAAAGGATTATTTTTAATAGGGAAGGACTAAAATTGAGCTACTTCTCACCTTACGCTGAAATTAGCTATTTTACTACCTTGTGACTCTCTGCTAATTCTCTGCTTTAGGGAGAGAATTAGGGTTGGGCCTATTTTAATCTTTTTTAAAAAAATTCAGTACGTATAATTCCTCTTTCAGTCTCCACAAAATTTCTGTACAGCAATATTGAATATTTAAATGAAACATATTGGTTTTTTTAAATGTATCATGCCTTGTTTTTTTTAAAAAGGAAACTTAGCAGTCCATGTAAATAAGAACATCAAATTACATAGCCCAAATCTACGTGCATAACAAATTCATTTAAAATTTACGTATAATACAATAAATCAACAAAAAATAACTATTTCTGAATTTGTAGCCTTTTAAAAGAACTATAAGATAAGCATAATGTTTAAGTTTTAATCCACATTTTACCAGCTGTCAAGAGAAGTTATGGCTTGAGGCCTGACTGATTTTTAGAGGCAAAGTATCTCCCTAGAGTGGGAACATTGACGAAGACATGCAAATATATCCTTACCATAGTGGTCCCCAATTGTTCCTTTTGGAGATTCATCTGATGAATTGCCTGCAAGAATGACTGGCTTGATTGGACCATTAAAACTTTTGAAATCCATCCCAAAATGGTCCCTGCCCTTGCCCAGTTTTGGAACATCTCCTTCAATGTTCTACACGCGGTTTGTAACATATCTGCAGCCAACAGAGGTTGCATGTCTCTACATTAAGGCTTTATTGCTTTCAGGCAGGTATTGCCCATCTGTCTGCTTATGTAATTGCCCAAAGCAAGGTCTCTCTTTGAGACCGATTCACCCAAAACATATTGGGATCCCCATAAGGTTGATCATGCAGCCACCAATATACCTGAAAGAGTCCACATATTTTCCAGATGGTGGAAGTATCATATTTGGAGGGTTTGGAACTTAGGAGGTATCGTGTTAGAGAAAGACATTTGATTGAGGAAAGGGGATTTACCTATCATTTAGCCAAAGTACTAGGGAAGGGTCTCTGGAAAAGGTAATGAGACTATTATTGTCTTTCACTCTACCTTCCTGAAGATGTCTCTGCATAAAATTCCTCTCCAAGCATGTGCATGAATAAAAAGGCATCAACTTTTGCATTTGTTCACATTCTACAAGGAGCTCTTTCTGCCTTGTATTAGCACTGACAGAAATCTTATGAGGCCAACTTCAAGTTCTTGGTAGAATTAGCTGCATTTTCTCCATGCTCTGCAGACTGTGAAATGTTTTGCTTTATCTTCATGGATGTTGATAAGAGCAAGTTTCTCTTCCCAGCTCTTGGCATCAAGGCAGCCTCTATTTCTAGGACTCTCTTCAAATGGATTGAATGAGCTATTTTGAGGATACAGATGAATCTGTTTTTGTTTTATATAATTAATTTTTAAACTTTTCTCTGCTAAGTTTTTAAATTACTGTTAGGTTTTAGGAGTTATTTTGGCTCCTTTGCATAGTTTAAAGTGGGATTTATTTGTGCATTGGACTACTTAGCATGCAAGTTAACTTGATTTTCTGTGAAATTAAAAGAAACTGAAAATTTCAGAACTTCCAGACAAGCCACAAATATGAATAACCCATAATTTGGACTAAACAGGGATAGGCAATCTGCAGGTCTCAAGATACTGCTTTTAGCTTCCTGTGCCCATAAAACTCAAGTCATTAAACAGAGCAAATTTTTAACAGTTGTTTCTTTTTCTTTTGCTACAAATATGTAAAATAGATGTGATACATCCATTTTATTATACATCCACAAAAAAGATATAAAACATCTATTGAACACTTTAGAAGTTTCTATTTCTCCCATTCCTATCACCACAAAGGAAATTTTCAGCATTGTTTATTTGGATAAGGTTTGGACTACAAAAACCTCAAAAACAAACAAAAACAAAAAGCAAAAATAAATGTACATTCTGGACTGCAGAAAGGACTTTTGAAATCACATGAAAGATGGCAGATCTACCTACCTTTGGGAATCCACAGCTTGTAGATTTGTTTGTATTTGATCCTCGAAATAAGTCTTTTGTGCAATTGAGAATGGACTAGGCATTGTCATCAAAGTTGCTGAATCCAATTGCTTCCCAAGCAATTACGTTCACCACCCCTGAATTAAAAATAGATTTATTGCTCTAAAGAAGACTCTGACCTTGATGGCTGCTTTGCTCTCCGGGCTTGTTCGTATGAGGATTGTTTCAAGGATAACAAGAGGACAGCATCAGGTTTATTTACCTGGTGTAGCCCAGTGTGACATTGAAACCAAGGAAAAAGGAGGAAATTATAGCATAAATGAAGAAGCCATGTTGTTTTCCCTGTTTCTATGTGCAGAGGAAAAGTATGACTGCTAATTTAAAGGACGCAAATAGGTGTGCTAAACCAGCCTTTTATAGTGTTTTTTAATAGCACATAACAAAACCAGCCACATGGTCATTCAGAGGTACATGAGTTCTTGTCCTGCTCATCCCATTCCAATCCATTTATTTGATAAGAAAATAGACAGTGTATTTTTAGGATTTTTTTTTTTTATAAAAATGAAGCTTACCTACAATCCAGTGTTTTTAAAGCTACTGCACAAAGTGCTGCATTCTCATTCTCAAATTTTTTATACTAATAGCTATCTTTTAAGTAAAAGAGATGCAGAGGTTTATGCAGAACTTATACACACTGTATACTGGCCATAAATGCTGAAAATGGAAGTTAACAGTTTACAATCTAAAGCAGGTGCTTGAGATGTTGTAATTAACAAGGGAATTCTAGGAAATGAATCCTCAGTATACCTGGAAGATTTTCCAGTCATTCCACAACATTCTCAGTTATAAGTATTTTCAGGTTACAATGTTCACACTATGTATGGAGGTGCGCTGCTTGATATTTTCTGAATGAGTCATGTATTAGCAGGTTGAAGAGTAAACAGGTCATGACTCTGTAGAATCTACAGTATCTTTTTAACCTTGGAGATCACACAATTGCACTGATTAGCAATAAAGCCAAGAAAGAAACAGAAGAATATCATCACCCTCCACAAACTACAGATATGGCCACTGAGTTACATGTTTATAAAACATGAGAGCTAATAGACCTCTGCATATCAGTTCCCAAGTGTCAAATAGCTGGGTAGGGCTGCTATATTAGGCTGTATTATGATCTTCTCAAAAATGCTTTGTTAATTAGCACAGAAACTCAGATATTCAACTGGATGAATATTTGGTCTGATCCAAGAAATCATCCTCTCTAGTGTTCCATCAGGAAGACGTCACATCAAGGGAATCTGAAGGATTAAAAGGAATGTGTAGACCATCAAACTGGGAGTTATGAGAAGGCAGATAAACACAAATAAAACAAAGTACCAGAAGCCAATCGCTATGCTGAAAATGGTGGCATTTGAAAGAATAGCTGCTTTTTAAAAAATCATAAATACCTTCTGTTTTAACATCTTTGTCAAACCTAGATTGTATTTGCAAATATGAAAACCAGTTCATTTTTACACCTTGTTCTTCCAACATTTGCATATATTTAAGTTCACCCTTTTCACTCAATATCTCACCATATCTAACTGTTTGTTCCTTTTTATATATTATTGGATAAGAAAAAGCTTCAATAGTAGATATCCATAATGGAATTTTTAAATAGCGTTGTCTTTTTATCTTCTCCCAATTCAAAAACAATGCCTCTTGAATGTAATGTCTTCTAAAATACCCCTGTGTTTTAGTTCCGAAAGAATAGCTTTTGTGGGGTTTCAATTATGTTTTAGAAAGGTATATGGCTCACATTAACAATCTATTGCAGATAGATCTTTATAGTTACTTTGATCAGTGCTCTTTCCTGATGATGTTGGGTTTTTTTTTTAACCTTTAGAAATGCAAGCACATGTAGCACTCAGCTGGGTTCAGTAGGTGGCACCCAGTCCTTAGTTGAATGGCCTATCTAAGCCAGGCAGGGCTTTTTTTAGGGAGATATCCTATGATAGCAAAATCTCCTTTCCAAACTGAGTAAAAGCAGAGCCTTCTGCTTTGCAAAAAGAGATGCTGTGACAAGACAAATGTTCTGATTGGGTACCATTTTTTAGAGTTGCAACATAATGAGGAGCTGGAGTGAATGTCAAAGGTAACAGTAGCAATATGCATAAACACGTAGATACAGAAGTGGTTAGAAAGTTACACTGATATGAAACAAATCCAGGCACCATGTTATATAATATTATAGTATTTCTGTTTTACAAGAATAGAGTCAAGGTTAATTAACAGATTTGCTCTGAGTCTTCCTATAAGGTAGCTAGGGGAAATCAGAATTTGATACTGGGCAGACCTCCAATGTGGGACTTACGTAGAAAACCTAGGATTTTGTATTGCAGAGGGGCAAAAACATCATGGAAAAGAGCTGGAGTAGCTGGAATGTTTGTTTCAAACTGTGTAACTACAATTCTAAATAGAAAAGGCCATCTAGATCAGAATGAGCAAACGTTTTGCAATTAGTATAATCCAAATTTTGCCATGAATTAGGGGTCTTATCCTTGGCTTTCAGATCAAGAATGGGCAAAAGTTTGTTAGCTAAGACCAAACACACCCTCCCCCCACAAAAAACACCTACAGTGGGGATGGCCATATTATGCATATGAAATAGAACAAGCATTTTCAGGTTTTATAAGGTTTGGAGAGTGGGGGGTAATTTTTTGTCTGTTTTTAAAGCCATTCCATCACTATCCCTGTTTAGGAATTTTTTTCAATTGGGGGGTTGGGTAGCTATAGAAAAAGGTTTGGAAAATGACAAATGATCTTGAATCTATACTTTGCTTTCCCTTATCCAAACAAATTTCTGGGTATTTTTACTGTCTGTCATCTGACTGTATAAGACTGCAGTTCCCATCAGTCCTATCCAATAGACCTTAAGAGCAAGAAATTATATACACTGCGGCCCAAGCTGTTCTAAAAGCTTCAGATTAAAAAATCTATTCCAAGTATACATATGAATTTATAATAATTATACACCTAAGGGTGCTCCAGAAATCTGTGTTGATATTTTATTTATGCAGTTACTGATGTTAACACTAATTTACTACAGTGCTATATGGGAAACTCTGCCATTGCAAAGTTACTAAAGTCTTGTTTCTCACTGTAGAAGTATTATACTTAAACTATCAGTGGTATCATTAGTGTTTGTTGCACTTCTAGCAGCCAGTATATTACAATAGTTAGAGTATAATACTAGGATTGATGACACATTGAACATGCTGTCCCTTCAGCTCATGGGTGAGTTTAGGCCAGAAACCTACCTCGAGCCTAACATATCTCAAAGAATTTATGTCATGATAGAATTAGGAAGTAAAGAAAAAACATGTCTGCAGGCTTGGATGCACAGAGGAAAGTCAGGGTATTGTAATGGAATGTAGGAATGACCTTAGGGAAAGTGGGGAAGAAACAATCAGGCAAAAGAGGCAGAAATCCCCACTGGTTTATAGACAAAGAAAGATGTCTATGGAGATTCTTAGTCATCCAGCAAATTCTTTGACTGTCCCAAAGGTGTTATTCCAAAAGGCAACCAGACTTCATTAGTTTCTTTCCTTAAAAATGTTTCACTTCTCATCCAAGAAGCTTCTTCAGTTCAGGACCTTTGGGACAGTCAAAGAAAGAAACTTAGAAAGGACTCAGATGAATGGATCAAACGGCAGCAGGAAATGTATTTTCAGACTTGCAAGATTTTATTAATGTACCCTTACAGTAAAGTAGATTGAGCTCATCTAATCATGTTTCCTGGAGGGGCACACGGTATTTGTATTCAAATATAACAAAATATTAAGCTGGGCAATTTCAAGTATACTAGGAAGTTGACTAAAATAGCAATGGCTACCACGGATGTCTCCACTGGGACAAGGGATGAAATGTGCATCATGTCATCATGGCACAAATATTTTGACTTGTTTTCACATCACATGCTGGAATGCAAGCATGTAAAGGGGTGGTGGTTTGTATCAGCGGTGGTATTCAGCAAGTTCTGACCAATTCTGGAGAACCGGTAGCAGAAATTCTGAGTAGTTCAGAGAACCGGCAAATCCCACCCCTGACTGGAGATTTTACAGTCTCCTTAAGGCCCCTGCCACACCCACCAATCCACACCCATAGAACTGGTAGTAAAAACATTTGAATCCCAGCACTGGTTTGTATGATGGCATTACTCGTTCTGTGTATGTGTGTATGTGTGTGTATGTGTGTGTGTGATCATTTATATGTCTTCATGGCTTCCTGGGAATGTCACAGATTGCTCCTTGTGGCTAAAAAGACCCTGTATTCTGGGCAAGAGAAAAATAGCTATTTTTTCTATTTTCTTACTGTCAGAGCAATTCTAAATATTTAGAAATAAAGAATTTACTGGTTCCTGTGGAAACTGTCCTCTTGCAAGTGAATTTGAGTGTGACTGGTTGATTTTGATAGATTTAAGCCATATGCAACACCAGTTTCTCGATTTGCCACTCCTGAGCCTCTACAAACAGTTCATTATATTAAGAATAGCAGAAACTGTGCTTTCCTTGCCTTAATACATCAATATCTTTGATAGATTTAACTGCAGAAATGAAATTTGAGATAAGCTGAATCTCTTTCATTCTTTTTTCTGGTACCTCTTCTATCCATGGACACGTACATTCACACATCTTTTACTTTATAGGCACTTCATATATGAAATTGTTTGATACCTGGTAATGGTATTTAGTATTCAAGAATTGATAGTTTTCAAGAGATTTTTATATTTGATGTCTGCCAAATTGAAAACAATCAAGAAATGTAAACAACCCTAAAGGGGTGGATTTTGGATAATATGACAAACACACACCCATTCCATTTTGTATAAGAATTCAGAATCCATTTGGAATATGCATTTGGAATTTGAATAGAAACTTTCTAACAAATGTTGAATAAATATACATGGTGTACCATGTTTTTATATTGTTGTAAACCACCCAGTCTCACTTGATACTGAAATGGGCAGCATATAAATTTAATTTTTAAAAAATTAAAAATGTGCATCTCAGCTTAATTGAGAGGACAAGCAGTATATGTCCTTTATCTTGGATACATTGTGTGGGCATCCACATAGAAGAACAAGCTGGGGCAATTCAATATATGTACAAATTATATCATAATGCAAACTGTACAATATACACATCTGTGACAGGTGTCAATATTCAATGGATGCGAACTACATAACCACATCTTTAATGCCCATTATCAGGTTGACATAATCATAGCTTTCAATGGACACCTACTGTATGTGTGTGCCTGCATATAATATTAGGGTGTAGGATCTTTTAGTCAGCAATGATGCTATAAGACCTTGGCATTCTCAGAAGCCTTGTAATTAGCTTACTCTGGTAAGAGAGATAGGATGATTTTAAATGTAAAACTCCAATTATTACACAACTTTTGCTCCCCCAAATTACAGAAAGGAATACCCAACCCGTCAGCAATAACAAAGAAATGTGGTCTCTGCCTCTAAATTGCTATTTGGATGCAGAGCAGGCTGAGGGAACAGTTGTTTCTGAATTTTCATTGCTACTTGATGGCTTTTTAATCTGGTAGCTTAGCTAGCAGGGTGGCTTGCAATCCTTCCCAACCTCCCTTCTGAAAGCATTTGCCCAAATTCAAGCAAGCAGAAAGCCAAAACTCCTTCTTCACTTTTGGCTGTAAATCAGACCTCGATGGGCCTTCCGCGTGAGTACCTGGTAAATTGTGGAGAGGACCTGTCACTTGCAAATCCTTCCTCCTGGACACAGTGCTCTATGAATCACTGCGGCCATAAGGAGAAGTTATTTGTGAGTTATAAATCAGAGTTCCTGCAAGCTGAAGACAGCTAGTAGTGTATTACCAGAAAGCAGGGAAAGGTTCTTAGGGCTTATTTTCATTTCCCATCTCTGTTACTCAGCCAACAGTCATAATACCAAAACCGGTTAGATATCCATCCATTTGATATTTCTCATCCTCTCCCTTAGTTCATGTCTTAGGGTAATGTATTTCTTTAAGGACTGAAAAAATCCATTTCTGTGTAAATAATGATATCAATTTACAAAGTCACGAATTTTACAGTTCTTTGTCTGCGCTGGACAACGTCAGAGTTCAAAAAACTATTGGCCAGCTCATAGGGAAACTGAACTTACAATCAAGGTGGCATTTTAAGAAAAAAATTAAAATCAGCAAAAAGTTATGAGTTTATTAGTGTTTTTACTCCACTACAGACTACCAGACTTGCAGCAGCTGAATGGCAAGTGTTTCATAATTATATTTTATAGTACTGGTTTGTATAACAGAATAAGCTTTGCTTTTGCTTATAAATCTAAAATACACCTGGGTAGTTCTGGTCTTCCAGTACTAAAGACAATACACTTTGCACTTGTACATGCTCAGGAGACATATTCTTTTATTACTGCCATATCTAATGCATGGCCGATTTTGAAAAATAGAGTCTATTCTTAACCTTGGCACAAAGGAATCACACTTGAGATGAAAGTATGTTGGATAAGGAAACACCAGGCTGTTGGAAGGAAAACATTTTGCTATTAACCAAAATTCATCCCCCATGACATTTTATCTTCCTGTTGCCCATCAGTGCCCTGTTTGTCACTTTCTCACCAATGTAACATATGAGGTTTTTGATCTAACATGACAATATTGATGTGGGCTCCACTTTTCCTGCTGATATTTATATGTTTGTGCTTTGTAAAATAAAATATACCATTGAGAATGCAAAGTTTCCTTGGGGTAACCTTGCAAGTGTTCAAAAACTGTAAGGAAAAACCCCTCTAAGAAGGTGTGGGGGGAGAATGTTTGTCAAACAAACTAGCAACAGTGGTATGGCATTGAATGTTGACTGACTGGGAGAGATAAAAATAGAGACCAGGTTGGTCAACATATTGAGAGACCCAAGACAATATAATGGTTAAAGTCCTAGACAAGAGCCAGGAAGACTCAGGTTCAAGCAGGGGTGTAAAAAAAATCCAATATGGCAGTCACAGCCATGTGATTAAGCCACCACCTCCCTTTTACATGCACAGCAGCTGCCCCTGGGTTCACCTTCATCCATGGAATTTATATATACACATACAAGTTTGTGCACTGAAGAGCCTGCCATATGAATCCCATTGTCTGAAACAAGAGATGTGAATGCAAGTTTTCTTGTTGTTCTGTCACCCCTGAACCTACTTCCCTAAGGGCCCTGAAATAATCATCTTGGTGGCCGTACCTCTCAACTCCACTGTTGCTACAGGAGCCTATCAAAAATAATATGAAAGAGAGATTTCCACTTCACCATGAGTTTTATTTTAATTTATTAAAATAAATTATTCTCACTTTATTATTGGATGGTGAATTTATATCTTTTTTTTTTCATGAATATATACCAAGGAAGACAAACAAAAACAATTGCATACTGCCTTCTGCTGTCAGCCCTGACTTTTCAATGTGATCTTAGTACTGTGAAATGACTGCCTGTGTCCCTGTCAGACCAATATCTTGCTACATTCATCACTTCCAAACACTTTGGAGGAGAACTTCATATTCATCTTCAAGGCAAAGTGACGATATACAAAAGATTAAAAAAATATCCTATTGGAAGTATGTTTCATACACTTTTGATTTATGGGAACCACAGCTTCATAAATTGTTCTGGGATTTATGGATAACAGGAACAATTTTACATCACTAATATGTTTCTTTAGAAAAATCTGAAACAAATTTTAATAAATTTTAAGAGTCAGGTCAAAGTTCTGTTCTCCAGCTCTTATGATGAGAAGTTCTACATATTGTACATAAGTACTTAATAGCAGAGGTATCAGTAAGGCTAGGAGCTGAATATTAGAAGAAACTCTAATTAAATTAGATATGCCCTAATTTTGGCTAGTAACAGATCAATCAATAGTCATGCATACTCATCATATATGTAGAATACAGCTTCAAAATATTACATTTTCAGTATATTCATCTGAACTGTATATAACTTTCAAATTCTCCATTAACGTATCATTTCTGGTTTATGTATTCCAAGAGAATAACTGAAAGCCCACAGTATCAGGACTAATAATGCAAAAGACATTGATCTCTTGGCAAAAAGCAATAATAAATTCAGTCTGATTTTCAGTGACATTATACATTTATTTGGGGTATTTTTTTGTTTTTGTTTCCATTTTCTGGCCAAATGTAATAAGCATCACATTAATTTTAGTCTACTAATGCTGATTGCAATCCAAAGGTATCCCACTCATTCCTTTTCTTGATATACAGTCCATTATTTTGCTTTTTTTCACAACAAATTAAAGAAATTTTATTGTCTAAAAGAAACCCGCAAGATACCATATAATACAATACATCGGTATTAAATGCATATATGCAACAGAATGGGGAAGAGAATAGAAAGAAAATATGTTCTGATCCTTTTCAAGATTAACCATATTAACTCATTATATAATTAGTGGGCTTAGTGTTAAGGTTAGCTTATCAATTCTCTGTTCTTTGTTAAAAAGCCCAATTTTTTTTATGGCTACCATTAGCATGAAGCAAGAAACAGCTATTTTAAAGAATCTGCTCATTAAAATTGATGTGACTTTTAAAGCAACAGCAGCTTCTTTTCCAGTTCATAGAAGAATAAAAAAATATCAGGTTGCTTTAAAACAAGCAAGTGCAACTTCTAAAACACTTCTTCCAAATCATTTCTGAACTGTTCACCGCCCGAGTATTTGTGTATAAATAAAATTTTAAAATCTTGAGAAAATGATTTTCATATATTATTTCTACCAACAGTCAGTAATAAGTGGAGTACTGATCATGCATATTAGTCTTGAACTTCAAAAGCGTTTGCAAAGAGCGGGGAATATAGTTGACACTGTCTATCATTAACAGTCTCTTAATTAATCAGTTAATTAATTGTTTTACTGCCTCTTAATTTATGGTTACAATATACAAGAGATATTCACAAGCTAAGGACTGTAGATGTTTGGAAGTGTAAGGCAGAGTAAACAGAAAGTATGGTACCTATTGTTGGACCAAATTCAACAAATGTTTTTGGAGATACTGACCTTGAGAAGTCTGGTCACTTGACCTGGCAGACAGAAGGATCTGCCAGAAAGCAAATCTGAAATGACTAAGAAAGGGGGTCACCTTTTGAAATGGAGAAGCCCTAGGGAGAACTGAAGCATGGTTCCCTTTAACTTCTGGCAACTGTCCATACTTCTTTACAAAGGCATTTAACTTTCCACTTAGAGAACCATTGCTTTAAGCTAATTAATTAATGGAGAGTTTAAATGCTACAGCAAGTTTTAACAGGTTATAATTAGGAACTATTTAGCATAGTCATTTATCTTGATCAAATAACAAGAAAAAAACTCATTTGTCATCTAGAATAGTATGTTCAATGCATTCTGAAAAGATAAACAAGTGCATTGTTTACAGTGCCATCAGACTGAAAATCCTTTCACAGAAACCCTAGCCAGCTACTCCAGCTGAAATCTAATTTCAAAATCCAATATTTTAACATTTGATGAATAAACTACAATACAATCCATACAGTGCTGAAATAAATGTTTAAACTCGTATTGATTTTAATGACTCTGGATAACAGGTCTATCTTAATCAAACCAACTAAACCATCATTAGGTTGTTTTGAATGATAGGATAGATGGTTGAATCTACCAATTAATATATCCATACAGACAGTAGGGAATTGTTCTTCTTCTATTAGCCCTCAAGTGATGCTCAGTTTTCCACCTTAAGATGATAAGTACCTATATGCAGCCTTGATTTTTTTTTAATTTGATACTGTCTGTAAAGATATAAGTGAAAGTTGTATTTCTTCATGCAAGAAGAGAAGTAAATTCTCGCTGCCTCTGGTTAAAGTTCATTTCACACTTGTTTATTTTGAATCAATCCATCTCGAGATCCACTTGTCCAAAATTTTATAAAAGGCTGTTTAACTTTTTGCTAAGCCAATCTCTGTCTTCCCCTCTGTCTCTCAAACACACAGACATACTTATAGAGAGCGAGACAGGGAGGGAGGGAGGAGCGAGTGCAAAGAACTAGCCAGTGGAGATCAATACTGTGTGAAAAGTAATTATTGAGGCATAAATTTATCATAACAGTGATCACCAATAAAACATTCTTTTGGCGACATTTTAATTTAAAATCAAATTCAAAAGCTGCAAAAGGGGGAAAAAAACCTTAACAAGCAGAAAAATAACTGCAGCCTCTGGAACACTTCATTATATGTTCAAAAAGAGTTCCATCATATTCTTAGGACTCTCTGCTGGACCCAATGCTGCTGATTTATGGAAATGACTCATAGATCCATAGAAGTGCTTGGTAATGACAGCCTTGCATATCACGGGTAATTCCTATAAAGTATGCAGAGAAAAATGATTCATGTTTGGCTGGAGCTGCAGGATCCTGCCTTTTTCAAGGGTCACTACCTCCAGTCTGTTTAGATGTACTGGTTTCCATAGTGATATTTTATTAGTATTAATGATGTTTGGGGCTACAATATATGGGGGGAATGCGAGCTGCAGCCTGCTGCACCTGTCACCGTGATCTACTTTATAAACAGTGAAGGAGGAGTTAAACCACCCAAAGGAAAACCACTTTATTCAATAAACATTTTTTTCAGGGGTGTGGGTGTGGGTGTGGGGCTCAGCTCCTGCAGTCTGTTAGCCAGTTCCATCACACAGAGAGAAAGAGAGAGCTGTAAGAGATGACAACACAGATTTGGTTATTCATTGGACTTAACACACTTAAAAATATACAGGTGATACATCACAAAAAAGCACTGTGTAAAAGGTAAGGCCTGCACTTAGAGGTATGCATGTTTATTGGTACAGAGCAGCCTTTCAGTCTGGCATCCCCAATGATGGATTGGCATGCAATCTGCTGGGGATTATGGGAAATTATAAAATATTGCGCAGGGATTATGGCTATGAGATACAGTGCTTATTGTAAATGCAGTAATCTATGAGATTACAGTACTGCAGTACAGTGCAGTAATCCTGAGATACAGTGCTCATTGTAAGATATTGTGTCTATAGTATGTGAAAGAGGGACAGACAGACTGACCATAGCTGGGAAATTGGGGACACTGTCTAGTTAATATTAAGTCAAGTAACTATTTAACTAGTAATTTAGCAGCTGAATTTAGTAAAATAGGTGCTGGATGACATGACAATTCAGTGGACACATAAAATTGTTTTTCAAAATTTTCCTCAATGATTCTTCATTGAGTTGAAATGAAGTGTTAACTTTCATGGGCTCTATGTTTCAACATTGATATAATGATTTAAGTGAGGATATAAAGTGTGTGCTTATCTGATTTGCAAATGACAAAATTGAATGGGATAGTTAATATTGTAGCAAACTGAAATAAAATTCAAAATGATCTTATAGGTTAAATAATTTAATTGAAAATAACAGATTGGAATTAAAAAATAACAAATGCAAAGTTAATAAAATGCATAGATCTAAAATGGAAGATTTATGGCTTGAAATATAACAGTATTGTAAAAAGATACTGAAAAAGCAGTTGTCTACAAACAGAATATAAGCCAGTGGTGTTATATAGTCACCAAAGAAACAAATGCCATTTTAGGCTCTGTCAATTGGAATAGTTTCTAAATGAGAAAACATTTTATTTTGATTAGTCAGATCCCACTTTGAGTATAGGATCCATGAGAGACACTAGTTCAGCATCGGGCAACATGGGCCAAACCAATCTACTGGAAAGTTCTATAGAGAGGAGAATGGGCTAGCAGTCAGTCTTGAGAACAAACAACTGAATGGGATTATGATAGCACTTTTCACGTATCTGAAAGGATGCCACAGAGGCATATCCAGAGTTTGTGATACAGAACAATAGATTTGAGTTACAGGAAGGGGAGGCTGATTAAAAATGCATAACCATACAGTTTGGTAGTGGAGGCAAGTATCCACAACCCTGGCCGGGTGGGTCCCCTTCAATGAATTTTTAAAGTGGAAGCTGGACAGACATCTGTAAGAAATGCTTTAATTTGGACTCCTGCTCTAAGCAAGGAAGTTGAAATCAATGCCCTAAAATCCAATTGTAGGATTCTGCTTGGACAGCCCAATGTTTCTCATGAAGATCTACTTATTTCTGGCCCTCAATAGCCAAAGAAAAAGGAACCACATACACAAGTATGGCACAAAATGGATTATTTTGTTATGTAATCTAAGGGCCTACCCTAACCAAATAAGAATGCCATTTCACACTACTAGAATAATTTAGCCAATCAAGTCTTTCTGAATAAATTGAGCTTGTGTGATGTGAGGCAGTTGTGTGAGAAGAAAAATATGTGCCACGATGAGCCACTTGAGAAAATCTGCTTGGGTTGAACATACGCCCTGCATGTTAGTGGAATTATCTTGTATTCAGCAATCATTGCAGCTGTGGAGATCAGGTTCCAGTGACCTTCCCCTCCCTTCTGTCTTCTCTGCCACAGTGGATAATGTACTTTAAAAAGAAAGGCTCTGTGAACGCCATTGAAAACAATTGTACCAAAGGAGCTTAAATCTAAATACTTAGCTTGGATGTTCTATATCATGTTCTTTTGGCAAGTTGCCAGGGGGCTTAGACACTCATGCTGCCAAAGCTCCTTTTCCATTGCAAAAGTGTTTTCTGGCTGCTGGAGACCATGATGGGTGGTGGTGGGAGGTGCTATGCAGGGCCGTCTTGAGGGCGCCAAAGCTTAGGGGGCGCCGTGCTGCCTCTTCTTCCAAATCACATGGTGGGAGGGAGAGCCATTCGTCAATGTGGTCTAGGAGCACCATATATACCCTGGAGCCAGCACTGGTGTGTCTGTATCTGTGTGTGCACGCACACATTTGAAAGTCTTCAGTCCTGAAATAGTTCCCCATCCACATTTTCCATTCTTCTCCAATGGAAAAAGAGGAATGCTCCATTCATTGCTCCCTGATAGACTGGAGTCTCAAATGTGACTGATAAGTTATGTGAATGAAATGTATACATTCCAGTTTTGCTGCAGCACTGAATCCTCATAGAGGCCTCACCACCTCTGTCTTAGGCCATCATTGGGTAGCATGATCTGGATAAGCTTATGTTGCAACATTATGCAGATTTTCTCTCCTGCGAATTCCATTCAATTAGTGTGATTTATAACAAAAGAAAGCATACACATTGGATTGTAGCTTCAGGTCACAATGGAGTCACCCTTGAGTTACTTTTTCATCTTCATTCTGAATAATAAATACCATAGGAAAGAAGGTGACAGATAAGGGGGATCTTAAATCCTCTGATTAAATACAACTCATCTGAATCTACAATCAGCACTTAATTTATGCATAATCCCATCCTTTCTCTGAAAAATTCCAAATAGTGAGCAAGAGTTCATCTGATTCCTCCATGCCAATTGTCAAGAATTAGGTTAAGTTGAACTAACAGCCTGCAGAGGGTCATTCAATGACCTTTGAGGAGCTCTGCTTTGAACTGGATGCCAATACTTCATTCTAAAATTACAGGATCTGCTCCAGCATGGTGGGACTTGGGGTTGAAGTCTTGGAAAAAAGTGTGGGTGCAACTCTTCAAAGGTCCAAGCACATGTTGGACGACTACTGGTCAAAAGCTCTTTAGATAATTTAACCAACATGTTCCAGATTATTCACACAGACATCCACTTTCCTTTTTTGGAAACTGTACTTGTATTTTCCAGCCCTCCCCCCACTTTTTTGGGGTAGGATTCATTTGGGTAAGTTTTTGACTCCTGGAAACTGCCCAAATTAAACCCTGCAGTTTTCTTGGCAAGATTTTTTGGAAGTGGCTTGCCATTGCCTCCTTCCTAGGGCTGAGAGTGTGCAGATCGGCCCAAAGTCACTTAGCTGGCTTTCACGGCTAGGGAGGAGTAGAATTCATGCTCTCCAGGTTTCTAGCCTGATGCCACTACAACAAATGTTCCGTAGTATACTGCAAATTCTCACAACTCCTATCTCTTTCAGGTACACAGTTTGGTAATGATGGCTGAGACGATGGGAATTGGAATCCTATCTGGAAAGCACCAGGTTAAAGCTATCTATTTTCTCTATATCCTGTGTTGTTTAGCAGATACTGAATTGTCTCTTTAAAAAAAGTGTGTAACTATCCAATGCCTGTAAGGGTTGGCTGTCTTAGTGGTGCATGACTAAATCTCATTTCCAGCTCCAAGGAAAATAGAAGACCTTTGGAACAAGACAATGACGTTACCTCCTAATCCTGTTTAATTAGACATCCTGTGGGTAGCTGTTTGCCTCCATCTGATTATAGAAAGGCATTAAAATTAGGACTTGCCAAACTGAAGTTGTATTAAAAAAATGATTAGTGGGTCTGTTCCTATTAACATTTTATTTTGTTCACTATGCCGAAAATTTGGTTGAAGCCTATTTATTCAGCTGAAATCAGTATGTTTTTAAATAAAGGGTTAGGCCAGAAAGGAATACTGTTACATTATTGCCGATTCATAGTAACATAATTCAAATGGTTCCAACTTATTTATCTTTAGTGGAAGACAACGTTTTAGTTTGGGTTACTATGCAGTAAGGTCAGCAGCCCTAGAGTTATGTACGTTCTGTCAACCTGGCAAAGTATGGCCACTTTGTGTAAGTTTCTAGTCCTCAGGAACGTGAAACCGGTACAATACTTGCAGACCTTATAGTCGCTGGGCAGGGCGTTCCTATGGTCTTTCCTGTGGTTCCGGTTCTGCCGTTGTGAGTTTCCTCCATTTGCCTTTTATCCTTTCCACCCTACTTCTATACAATCCCAGTTATAAAACACTTCCCAAAATGAATCCCAAGAGTTGCGGGTGTCAAAAGCCCCCTTTTCCTATAACACAGTGGTCCCCAACCTTTTTTGTACCAGGGACCAGTTTCACTTTTTCAAGGACCGGCAAAATCAATTCTTCCCCAATGGTAAAGGGCTTCTTAGCTTCAGCTAATCCAAAATATATGTGTTAATCATTCATTCTTTGCGCCTCCTGCCCCGGTACAAAATGATCCACGGACCGGTACGGGTCCGGGGCCCCGGTGGTTGGGGACCCCTGCTTTAACACATGTTTTCCAGATCCCCAGAAGCTCTCGGGAGCCGGGCTCCTTAGGCCAGGTTTCCAATGCGGGTGAAAATCCTCTTCTGGAACTGCTTGGATTCCAAGGCCCAGCTTAGGATTCCTCTGCCATGATCCCAAACCGTCTCAAATGTGACCCTGGGAAGGGCCAACGAAGAAGCCAAGACCTCCGCCCAAAGTGACGCTTCCGGTCCCGCCCGGAGGCGTTGATCCGGCTTCCTGCTTGGCTACCTTGGCACGGAAAAGCCCCCCCCCGCCCCCCACGACCTGCCACCCGAGGGCGGGGAAGCCGCTTTGCAGGGCGGCGCGCCTTTTTCCAGGCGCAGAGGCCGCGCGCGCGCTGGGCAGGCGGGCGGGCCAGTTTTCCTCTCCGGAAAAGGCGCCTCGGCTTGCTCTCCCCCCTCCCGGCCGCCCGCCACATCCACCCAGAGTCTTTCGTTTCATTCTTTTAACAGCCGCCACGTAATTAGAATTCGGATTTCCATTAATTTTCCTTGGGCCTGCCTGCAACCATTTGAAAATCACATTGGTAATTAACGTGATACATCACTAATTTTGCCAAGCGCTCGCTTCGGGTGCCCGCGCCTTTGCTCGCCTCCGCTTTACCGCTTGGAACGGAGGAAACGGGGAGGGAGACAGGGGCCCTCTCGGGGCGAAAGAAAGGCGGCGCGGGGGCGCTGAGCGACCCCCTTTCCGATGCGCTCTTCTCCTCAGCCCGATCCGATCCAGGCTCGTCGCGAAGCATCTCGGGTTCCTGGGGTTTTTTCGACGACAGGCTTCCTCGGGAGCAACTTCTCCGGCCTTCCTTCCTTAGGAAGAAAGCGTGGCTCTGCAGCCCTCCTCTCTCGAGCCCCCCCCCCCC